>SNQJ01S0011416.1:64584-85310 GCA_010110895.2 Picea sitchensis
TCTGCATAGTAGCATTGTCGGATCGTGGGGTTGATGGCCGGGGACATTACATTCCATGTGCTATTGCTCTCTGATATATGTGCAGGGCCTAACAATAGTACTCGGCCCAATATCTCAAGGCACTAACTAAGGAGGCTAGACCATACCCTTATCCATACTACCCCACTACTTAGGTACTAGAGATTATATTCCTGAGTGTTTTTCTTGGTGGCACTATAGCATTCAGGCAGACGATCGATTGATCTATGGTTGGTTTCAGGATAGCTAGAGGTTCTCCCGATATACTAAAGATATGTGGAAGAATAAGTCCATATACATGTGTTTTCTGATGCTCTACCACTCAAAGGGGTACCAACAGGGGTTACAAGGGTGTTCAAAAATGTGAGTTTATGTACCTCTTTCATTGTCTACGTGTATGCTCCCCCTACTGTGGATTTATGCATTGAATGATAAATATTTGTATCTTAAAGACGTTGTAACATGTCTCTACCCTAGAAAAAATTTAACCCACAAATCCTGCCAATGAAATTTCTCTAATACCACTTGTCAGGAGCGAGATCTATTATAATAACAGAAAACAAAAATATTGTATTGAATACCAATGGAATAACAACATAGAACATCAATATATCATTGGAATGGCAGAATATATGGAACCACAATACCAAAATAATACCTTTATTGATAGGAAACAATGTTCACTTGCCTCTTCAAGGGGGAAACCTCCAACAAAGAAAATATCTATTACAATAATTATCAAGACAAATCCCTCTCATACCTTATACTCTTATTTATACTAATTCTATCTTCTAAATAACATTCTAGCGGAAGATCTTTCTAGATGCGAAAACTTCTATTAAGTCTTCTTACATTGCCTTGTTCATATTTATCAAATAGGCCTTATTAACTAGTATCAACCTTTATTACATGGAAATATATTATTCTACCTACATGAGAAGTTAGGGGTTTAAGTCCCTAAAATTATTTAGGGAAAGTAGTATTCAACTACTGCATAATAGGGGCCTTCATCAGGTTTAACATTTTTTAAGTTCATTCCAAATCGTCCAATATTTGCATCAAAGTTATTAGTTTTACAATTAGTTGTTGAAATACATAACGCATGGAGGCGTATTAGAGATGTAGATTATTCTGAATGCCTGGATAAAATAAAAAAATTCCATTAAGGATCCATATGAGTACTTTGATTTTTTTTATCCTGTTCGGTGGGAGTCTTTTTTCAATAGTCAAAGTGACATAATTTCAAGCTCAACAAATGAAGATACATTGTTGAAGCCTCCATTTCATTGGGCAAAAAATATTCCAAATGAATATAAAGAAACAAACATTGTTGAAGAACAAGAATCTGAAGGTGTTATTGAGTTTACACAAGCCAAGGAAAGAGAAATGTATATTGGTTCGTGAAGGTCACATGTGCAATGTGAATCGATGGAAGACCTTATAGGGGTTCAATACAAGATATTAAGGAGGGTACCATGATTGTAGTCTTAGCAACTGATTGCAAAGGCTATAAAGATTGAGAAAGAAAATGATGATGTTATTACAATTGAAGTGCATTGGTATGTGACAAGTACACACCCATTCAATGGTGTGTACAATCCATATATGGTGGTTGAGAAACATGTCAATAGAAAGAGAAAAAGAAAGGGTCAAAATACAACTCATCCTCACACTGACCTCTTAAAATTAAATGATGTTGACATACGTGTTTATGAATTCAATTTGACAAATAGAGGAACTCTTCACTCCAAGACAACATATATTATCAAGAGGTTCTCACCACAAAAATTAAATGCAAGATAGGAGTCTGTTGAATCTAGTCATAGATCTAAAAGGTTTTTGACACATGAAATGTTGGGCATGCATGTAGACTCAGATAGTTCATTCATCGACAATAGAGAAGAGTATGGACCATCTATATCTTCATCCAATCATTCATCTAAAGAAAATGTAGACTCTAATGGTATTTTAGAATCCATGAGTCAATCTAAATAAGTGTATGAAACATTTTATGTATTTTTTATCCATATGATGTTTGTATGGTAACTAGAAATGAGCATTTAAATTACATACAATATTACATGAAGTTATGAGTCATTTTTATGTTTTATGAATTATATGTTTTGATTATGGAAAACATAATAAATTTTTTTAGCTCATGTGTTTTGAATATGGACAATATAACAATACTTTTAAGAAATAATTTATATTTCATTCAATGTAACTTGTATTTACATTTTCTATTAAAAGTAAAAAAATATTAAAAAGTGATGTTGAAATTTTAAAGTATATTGTGATATTTTCATGGCATTATGTATTACCTTGTGCTTTGAGTGATAAATTATAAGTTTAAAAATAAGCATTTAAGGGTTGATTTTATGATTTTGTTTAGTGTAATGATGAGTTCTTTTACCATTTTATAAAAATGTATCGTTTTCATACCCCAATTTTAGAATGGGTGCTACCAATAACATTACTTTTCAATTTGATGGTTGATTTTGAGGTTTTGGTTATAATGGTACCAACTGCTAAAAATATGATTTCAAATTATCTAAAATTTTAACATTTTGAAAAACAAATTCTATAACATCATTTTTTTAGGTGTTGATTTCAAGGTTTTCCTAAGATGCTATCTGAGTTTTAAAGGCCATGTTTGAAAATGTTGTAATTTTGACCCCATTTAAAAAAATGGTGCTACCGTAGCACCACTATTTGATTTGGGGGTTGATTTTGATGTTTTTTTCTACAAAAATATGGGTTTTTTAAGCCAGAGTTCTCATTTTGAAGTCACGGTTTTTGTTAAGTAGGTATATATATATATATATATATATATATATATATGGGTGAGTGCGCAAAGTTGGTGGCTGAAAAAGTGGCAAGGGGGTCAGCAAGAATGCACATGCGTTTCTAACCCTATAGGTGGAAGTGTCTGAACCTCCACTCAACTTGCCACATAGTTTTAGTGGCAGGAACATGCGCCTTCCTCTGCTAAACATTTTTTAAAGGTCTGCGAGCATGATTTGTGATCATTTACAAAAATCACATTCACATTTTTACTCTCATTTAGCAAATAAAAAGAAGCTAGAGATGAGAAACAAGGTGAGGATCTTGCCACTGTGTCCCAGTCTAGCCAAGTATGTTTAATTTCTTCTATTTTTTTCTCAATTTAATCATTTTCAATTTAGTCTTTTGCTCCCAAGAATCTAGATTAAAGAAATTTGTTGTTTTCTATTATAATTAAAAAACCAACCTAATTTACATGTGATGGATTAATAAATTGCATAATATATAGTAAAATGGAATTAGGAGACAATGTAAACCGCTTATAAGAAAAACAAGGAGATAAAAACCCCAACCCACCACAACCACCCAATATAAACAGTCAAATTGATGAGGGGTTGGTCATATTAAGAACCCTTGAGGAAGAATTAAGGGACACTAGAGAGCCTAACAAAGTCTCCCTAACAACTTATTTGGACATCATTATGAAGTCCATTGCAAGTGCCCAAGGGAAATTGACATCTATTTCAGATTAGGTGGAAAGAATGTATGAGTACTATAGCACAGGTTTGGATAGAAACCAAATCAGATACTTGGACATTTCAAAACAACAAATATTGAATATTTTTAGGGATCCTAGAAAAGGACAAGAACTACCATTGACCAAGAGACACATCTAAATTGACTGGTGCATCCATCCCCAAAATATTCAAAACTGGATGGATAGGTGGTATATGGTTTTTGATAAACCTCCCCGCAGTAACATGGAGGTGCCTTTTTATTTTTTGAGAAAATTATGGGCTAAGTTTATTTTGGGTAAGCATGTCAACTACTTTGACATGGGTGACTTCCAGGGGGTGGGTTGAGGGTCCACATAGGATCGATAGCATGTTAGGTGTGATCCCATGTTAGGTCATCGTCCCCCCAAGTGAAGAACTGACCACCATACCCAACATCCTCATGTTGCAGAGAGCTTGCAACATGTACAACTAGCAATTTCATCATTGACTCGTAGCCTAGTGCAACACAATAGATTTGTTGCACTATCTCAGTAGGAGGTGCCTTCCAATGACATTGATAGAGGGGTTGGAGCTTCAACATGAACAACACAGTACAGTGAGGAGAGGGAACATTGACATAACAATCATCCATGTGAACCGCACAGATGCTTTAGCTACGAGTAGACATGCTATCGGCCTATAAATCCCATTGGACAACATATATTCATGGAGGAGGTTAGTATCTTAACCCTCTCTATGTTCTTCATCATTATACATTTATTTTTTATTATGTGTATTTATATAGATTTTTTATTCTACATTGTTTTGAAGTTGTTACAACCGAGTAGTAGACCCTCTATGTCAATGGATGCATCAATTCCTAGCCCCACCACTAATGCATCAGTAGATGCATCTTGTTCATTGGGCGCACCCCACACACAGGTATGTGCCACATTTGANTACATTGTTTTGAAGTTGTTACAACCGAGTAGTAGACCCTCTATGTCAATGGATGCATCAATTCCTAGCCCCACCACTAATGCATCAGTAGATGCATCTTGTTCATTGGGCGCACCCCACACACAGGTATGTGCCACATTTGATAAATTCACCATTTTCATTTATTTATTTTATGGCATCCTCAAAATTTTAATGTTTTTTTTGTTTATATAGGATTTGGGACTAGGCAATGTTAGGGAATGTCCATCTGGGATGGAAACGTCACCCACATCACAGGTACCATGTGTATAGTTAAATATCATATAATTCTCAAATTTTACTATTTGGTACTAATAGTTCAATATTATTAATATGTATGCAGGTTGTGGAAATATTTGCTAGATGTAGTACTATTGCACTCCCTGGACACCTGGTCCTTGGTTTTGGGTTACCTTTATCCAAGACTAGGGAGTTGCAATCACTTCTACAGCCTCTGGGGGTCTATCACAGCCCACACCCAACATATTTCTTATTGCACGCATCTTCATTGGATTTACACGCAGACCACCCATCTGTGCCACATCTTCCATCACATCCATCTACAGTGGATGTACCTGTATGCCACCCACCCTCACCCCCCACCATTTCCATTGGCCCCATCCACCAAGGTTGCCACAAAATAGGTTGCATCACAATAGATTGTACAACTTCATGCTCCATTTGTTGATGAATCTCCATCGAGGCCCTAGATATTCATGGTGAGATAATGTGTTGATGATAATTTTTTATATATCATGAATTTGATTTTACACATATTTGTTTAATTTTCTTGACTTGATCCTTATAAATGATGCAGGGTGGCATTGCAAAGAGATTGTCATTGCAGAGGAGAGTAACATTGTCACAATTGATAGTAGCATATGCGGTGAGTTGTCTTATGTTAAATTACAAAGTATCATTTTGTATGTCTATTAATCGATTGAGGAAAATTAATTTTAACAATGTTTTGTCTTTGTGTAGTCCCCAAAGTGTTGAAGAACACCCAGGCTTAGAACCACTCAAGGCGTTTCTTCAAGCAAGAGAAGAAGGATATATTTCCAGGATGCTCCTAAGGGTGGCAAGGGTGGTAATGGTAAATGATTGACCAACTATTGTCATTTTGTATCTAGGCCACCATATGGATTATTTTTATGTTGGGGCACTTTTTTTTTTATTTGTATATTGGGCATGAGGTGCCATTTTGTAAAATCCTTACAATTTAGATGATGTTGAATATATATATATATATATATATATATATCATGGCATGTTTTTTATGAATCTAATTGTTTCTGCATTTTATGTTGATGAATATATGAATTTCAAAGTATGAATTTTATGTGTATTAATCCCTTTATTTTTTTTCTAAAGTTATTATAAATACTTGTGTTACACATTAATGAGTATCTTATGGTGGAAAATATTGTTATGTTCTAAATCTATAACCAATTAATGGTGCTCAAGTAGCATTGTTTGTTAATAAACCATGTATCTCTACATCATCAATAGATCATTCCTTCTCAATTATTTGCATGAATGTTGAGGATATCCATATTCTAACTCACAACCAACAATATGCACTACCTCTTGAATTATTTCCATCTAAATCCGATGACAATCTACCCTCAAATAGTTTTCACTTGAAAATGTTGTGACCTAAAAAATGGCATATTACAATATTTTATTATAGAAATAAATTTATCTCGTTCATCTTCTACATAATTGTAAATCACTTAACAATATCAACTCAATGTTATATCAAATTAACTTCTATAACTAGTACTATAATTACTCAATTATGAAGATGACATAAGATAAAATTCAATTATGCAAGTACACAACATTTGGACAACCCAAACACTTCATATATATTTAGAATATGAAGTGCATGCACCTACCAATATCTTATCTCGGGTTGTTACAAGTTGGGCTCTTCAAACCCTATCCTCCCCTTGGCATTCCATTAACAAGCCTAGTTGTTAGTTTCTTAGTTGATTCAATCCATAATTTGGCCATTTTCTAGGGAGCACACATTATTCTCCTCTTTCTATGCATGACATATATAAAATAATTTGATTTATGTGTAACACTTCATAAATTCCAAAAAGACTAGTCAATGACTCATTAATGCACCCATGTGTTTGTTTAAGTTGTGTAGTTTGTATATGTAAATTTTTTAGAACCATCAATTATTAATAACATTTATTCATTCTTCCATGATGTCCACTAAACTTATTGATTTTGATCAATACAATGAGAGAGTTAACATGCAAACTAGATATTAGAATGGGTATTATTTTCCACCTACAAATAAAGGTTTTGAGGTTACATTTCATGACACACCATAGAAAGTAATTCACCAAAATTTCTCCATGGAGACTTTAAACCCTTATTATTTTCCCTTCACCATCTATTAGATTTTATTGCACATTCCTACCCAATTTTTGGGTTAGAGTACACAAGGAGACAAAGGACCCTCCTGAACCCAATCCCACAAACATGTTCATGCCATGGCATTGCCATGTCATTTACATGCCTTTCCATGCCATGCCATTGTCATTCCTTGAGAAGCCATACCATTTCCATGCCATTGCCACACCATTTCCATGCATTATCATGCCATTGCAATGCCTTTCCAATCCATGCCATTGGCATGCCTTGTAGTTTCATGCCATTGCATCCCATTTGCATGTCATTTCCATGCATTTCCATGCTATGTCATTGTCATGCATTTCCTATGCTTTGCCATGCCAAGCCATGTTATTGTCATGTCATTGCCAATAATGAATGTTAACCAATAATCAGTGCCTCATTCATTATATCTCGGGGAAACCAGTACATATATGTTTCCTGCAAAAAATTGATTTGCAACATGTGAGTCCACTAAATTACCAAAGCATAAAACATATATTCTAGTTATTCAAAATTTAATATAATGTTTCAATGAACCCGACAGTACGAGATCTGAGACATGATAATAATCAACTGAAATACTTAAGAAGTCCTCCTTCAACTGGGATAGTTCCATAGTTATGCGTTCACCAATGGGGAGTGATACACGATCTCATCTATAAACCCATTATGTCTATTCACAATCATCACATTCATTACTACTACATGGACCACATAAGCAAGAGAGTTTTCTCGTCCATATTTCAACTATCGCATTGTTTGATGTTCTAACTGAGTGGAATCCACGTGTTCCCTGGATTGATTTGAATTCATACCACTGTGATTGATATACATCGACCAACTCCCAAAAATATCTATGTACATGTCCTTTCATGTGCAATTGGTCTTCATGGATTCATGTTCCCTCTCCCATTATTGAAGAACACCATTCAACAATGGATTTCACATCTCGAATGAGGGAAGTAGTTGTGAAATTCATTTATTTTCTAGGTAACTCTATTTTTATGCATGTACCAACTCCATCATGCTCCCCTTGCCCATTCCCAGACTCAAAATAATTCCAAATGTGTGGTACCTTGAGTTTTTTGTGCAACATACACAAGCATTGAAATACACGAGAATGCTTTAACTAACATGTGCAACCATCTAACCAAATCCAATGTTGATCCATATGTATGTTATTTTCCTTAAGGTAATTGTAAAACAACTAAAATAAATGTTGTGCATAGGCTAACTCATGGCACCAATCATTTCTTATGTATAAGTGACACTCCTTCAATATAACTCTATTTTCTTCGTCACTATCTGGCCCATGCTTGTATGTGATATGGACCATTATGTTGACCTTCTCTAAGTGATAATATTGGATTTGAATCTCATTTTTCGGTTGAAGGGTGTATTTCTCTGCAAAATCAACCATTGATAACACAGTACCAATGGGAAATGTATCTCTGCATATTCTAAAATGCTCTTCCTACCATCGAGCCACATGAACATGTTGAAAATAATGTTGTGTATTTTCTATGAAGTCCTTCATGAAGTCACATACTCATACTTGGGAAGTCACCAATTGTATCTTTTTTCTTTACTGTCCTCCATCAATATCATATGTGACATATTTAAAGTTTTGTAAGGCAACCTCCTTCCTCCCCAATTCATGCTCATCACTTACATGGATGCCCTCACTCAATAATGCCATTCCACTACACCTGGGGCATGTCCCATCTAAGCAAGTTTTTTGATAAAATATACAACCCTCTAGTCTTGTACACAATATGTTGTGAATAAAGTCTCTAGATGCTGACGATGGAAATATAACTGAGCATTCCTGCAAAAATGTGTTACACAAAAACCGAAAAAAAAATATATGTGTGTCTGTGTGTATGTAATAATAATAATCATACTCAATGTGATATATACAACAACATGTGTTACGAATTGTGTTTATTTGAACAGACCAATGCCTGCATTTATAAAAATATATTTGGCCCAAGTTAAGGGCACTATGTATTGTCCTGAATCTCTCATACAATTCTGTCTGTTTCATGTCAAGAAAGTGTTTAATATGGGATTCATGGTCCCTAGATCCCCTTCTCAATTTTAGTACATATTTTTTTGTTGGAATAAGGCCTAGTGTTTTAATGCCGAAAATCTTGTATTAGTCTCTTAACTGCTCCAATTAACTTCATGTTAGAATGAGGTAACCTACCAGTGAAGGCCCACAAATCTGTTGGGCCACATGTGTCAAGACTATCGCGTCCATGATGATACTTTCTAATGGTTTTGACATTTCATTTCATGAGGTGTGAGGTTTGTTGTAGCAAACAATGTTTTCTTTCGATCTTGTTAACAATTGATTGTGTCAAGACACGTCGGGTTACATTGCGGTCTTTTGAATGAGATTTATTACCAATTATTTGAAAAGCATATACAAGGTTTCTAACAATATGATGACTTGTTTCTAAACTTTTGACTATTTTAATGCCTAAAATTCTCCTAACAATAGTCAAACTTCTAGATTTTAACAAAGCCAAAAATAATTGACATTTAACAACATCGAATTTTGGTTCAAAACATTCTTTAATGGTTTTATAAGAATGATAACGAATAGTACAGTTAGGTAACTTACCTTCAAGTGATGCTAGACCACTTTCATCGACCTAAATGTGTTTAGTAGTTCTTCGTCGCACAATGATCAATCTAGGTAGGGATAATGAACCTCTATTCTTTCACTCTTGACCTCCCTAGTGTGTAGTTAACAATGTTGCAGTTCTTTCCCCTTCAGTCACTAGTGGATCAAATATGGGAGGAGAGTGGACATGGGATTGACTAGTTTCTGGAACATTTGATTGTCCAACAAGAGGTTTCACCAAAGGAACTTCTTCACCACAATGTTGTACACCAATTTCCTGTCTCATTTTACCCATTGTATAATCAGCTCCAAGAAAATTCTCCATCATCTGGTCATCCACAACAAGTTGTCTTGATGAGATATTAGTTGGATTGGTCTCTACTTAAATCTTGTGCTTTGCTTGTGGTGATGGAGGAGATACAACAACGGAATATATTCCTCTAGAAATTGTATTGGTCTCTTCTAAAAGTCTACGCTTTAACATACATAAATTTTCCTTTTGTCTTTCTTCTTCTACCTTTTTTATCGGTTTCTCCTTTCTCAGGGACTTTCTTTTTTGAATCCATGGGTTCCCCATGTTTAAAAAGAAAAATTGTCTTCCAAACGCCCCAAGAACACAAAAAGACAACAAATGTTTCTTGCTATTACACAAGAAAACAACTAACAATTCAAATTCCAATTGGATAAATTTGTCTTGGTATTACACAACTAGCAATTCCAATTGGAGAAATGTTTCTTCCAATTCCAAGAAGACAAAAACAACAATTCCAATTGGACAATTTTGTCTTCCAATTCCAAGAAGACACAAACAACAATCCCAATTCCACTTGGACAAATTTGTCTTCCATTTCTTCCCACAATGGTCTTGCAATAACACAAAATTGTCTATGAATCAAACAACAATACTAAAATAAGAAAAAACTTGTCTTTGCGCACTATTTTAGTGTGTAGATGTCAGGAAATATTTGTCGGGCTTGAGATAGATGAGGTAGTGGAGTGTGCTTGGCACCAAAAAATTCCTATCATTAACACATGCACATTCCTAGAACACGTACACGCTATAGCGTGTGTGTGTTCCTGCTGGGAATAAACAAACATTGTTGGGCATAAACAAGCAACAACTACAAGGCTAAGAGCACGTGCGCGCTCTTTATGCAATGGATATAGCATTTATTATATACTAAAATTCTTAGATGGGAGGGAGGGAGGGAGAGAAATATATCAAGAAAGAGAGAGAGAGGGAGAGAGTCTAAGAGGGGTGGTATAGAGAGGGAGTGGATGCGAGAGTGTGAGGCATGGTGAGGCAAGGTCTAGGTCTAGATCATGGTCTAAGTCTAGGTCTAGGTATAGGTATTGGCATTCCTTGTCAGGTCTATGTCAAGGGAATTTATTGCCTTACCATGCTTTGCCTTGGAATGTACCACTCTTTCTAGTGTGTGAGAGTGTGGGAGGAAGAGAGAGGAAGAAAAAGAGGGGAAGTAGAGAGTGAGTCTGTTAGAGTGTGGGAGGGAGAGAGAGGAAGACATAGAGTGGGGATAGAAAGTGTGTGTGCAACAATGCAGGAGGGAGAGAGAGGAAGAAAAAGAGGGGAGGTAGATAGAGTGTGTTAGAGTGTGGGAGGGAGAGAGAGGTAGACAAAGAGGGGAGGTAGAGAGTGAGTGTGTTAGAGCGTGGGAGGGAGACATAGAGGGTGGATAAAGAGTATGGGAGGGAGAGAGAGGGAGAAATAGAGGGGGAATTGAAAGTGTGTGTGCGAGAGTGTGGGAGGGAGAGAGGGGTATAAAAAGAGGGGAGGTAGAGAGGAATACATAGAGGGGGTATAGAAAGTGTCTGTGCAAGAATGTGGGAGGGAGAGACAGAAAGACAAAGAGGGGAGGTAGAGAGTGAGTCTGTTAGAGTGTGGGAGGGAGAGAGAGGTAGACAAAGAGGGGAGGTAGAGAGTGAGTGTGTTAGAGTGTGGGAGAGGGAGAGAGAAAGACAAAGAGGAGGGGTATAGAGAAAGTGTGAGAGGGAGAGACATGGATATAGAGAGGGGGGTAGAGAGAGGCATAGTGAGAGGAATGGAAGCATAGAGGGAGACATAGAAGGGGGGTCGAGAGAGAGTGAGAGGAAGGGGGTGATAAAGAAGAAGATAGAGATGGGGAATAGAGAAATAAAGGGGTGCAGAGAGACTGATATTGAGACTAACAATGAGGAGAGAGAGAAAGAGTGGGAGAGAGGTGGAAGAGAGAGGGGAGGGAGGGATGGACAAAGGGGAAGAGAGATGGGGGGGGGGAGATAGGGAGGCAGTGGGTGTGAGAGTCTAAGGTATGTTTAGGTAAGTTCTAGGTATACATATTTCCATGTCTTTTGATGTCTAATTTTTACGATGTCTAGGTCTTACTATGTATAGGAGTGTGAGGGAGAAAGAGGGAGACAAACAAGGCGGGTAGAGAGGGAGAGTGAGAGGGAGGATAGATGTATGAGAGAAAGAGAGGGGGAGGAAAGGTACTGAGGAATGACTTATAGGAAGATAAAGAGGGGAGGTAGAGAGTGAGTGTGTTAGAGTGTGGGAGGTAGAGAGTGGTAGACAAAGAGGGGAGGTAGAGAGTGAGTGTGTTAGAGTGTGGGAGGGAGACATAGAGGGGGGGTAGAGAGTGTAGGAGGGAGAGAGAGGGAGACGTAGAGGGGGGATATAAAGTTTGTGTGCGAGAGTGTCGGAGGGAGAGAGAGGTAGACACAGAGGGTAAGTAGAGAGTGAGTGTGTTAGAGTATGGGAGGAGAGAGAGGAAGACATATAGGGGGGATAGAAATTATGTGTGTGAAAAATTGGGAGGAAGAGAGAGGAAGACAAAAAGGGGTGGTAGAGAGTGAGTGTGTTAGAGTGTGGGAGGGATAGAGAGGTAGACAAAGAGGGGAGGTAGATAGTGAGTTTGTTAGAGTGTGGGAAAGGGAGAGAGAAAGACAAAGAGGAGGGGTAGATACCAAAGTGTGAGAGGGAGGGAGAGGGAGACAGAGAGGGGGGGTAGACAGAGGGATAGTGAGAGGAATGGAAGAAGAGAGTGAGAAAGAAAAGGGATGGTAGAGAGAGAGTGAGAGGAAGGAGTGGATACATAGGGAGAGGAAGAGGGGAAATAGAGAGATAAAGAGCGATAGAGAGTCTGATACTGAGACTAACAACGAGGAGATAGAGAAAGGGTGAGAGAAAGGTTGAAGAGAGAGGGGAGGGAGGGGAAAAGGGAAAAAGGGAGAGTGGAAGAGGGGGGGAATAGGGGGTAAGTGGGTGTGAGAGTCTGAGGCATGTCAAGGTAAGGTCTAGGTCTATGTCTGTCCATGCCTTTTGATGTCTAAGTGTTTCCATGTCTAGGTCTTACCATGTATAGGAGTGTGAGGGAGAGAGAGGGATATAGACAAGGGGGGTAGAGAAGGAGAGTGAGAAGAGGGGTAGATGTAGGAGAGAGAGAAAGAGGAAGGGAAGCAGGGGCAAAGGAATTAATTTTAGGAGTGTGTGCACGCTCCTATGAACGTACATGCATTCTTTTGAATTCAATTTTTTTGGGCGGGATTGATAAGGTGTATGTTGACTTGGTTGGCTCGGATTTAGGTTTGAGATGACAATCATAGTGGTTTGGTCTGTAAATTGATAAAAATATCCATTTTTGTGACTACCCCTCTATATCTTTGTCTTTGATGTTATTTTTCTATTGGATAAATAATTCAGTTGTTGAGGAAACTATAGACATAGATAGATTTGGTTATGTAGATTTCAAATATATAATTTAAAAAATAAATAAATATTGTTTATTGTTTTTAATTTTTTTTTTGTCTTCACATATATCAAAATCATTATATCTCTCTTATTTTTTCTACAACGTTTTCTAGGCTTAACCATTTTTCAAATAAGTTATATGAGAAAAAAAAGAAAAATTTGGTTTGATCATGTCAAGACCCTCTAGACTCACAAACAAAAACTTTGTAATTTCAAGCACATGTTGAATTTGATAATTTAAATAAATATTAAAAATTTCCAAAAAATACAAGACACGAGAAAAATGGATTATATACAAGCATAACATATACCTTATATTTTGTTGGAAAAATAATATACCACTGCTAGAAAAAGTCAAGTTTGACATAGTTATTCACAATGTGTATGAACAAAAGTTGTATATTTAGAAAGCTAATTCAATTTCCTAAGTTTCATCTTCTTACACCATATTCAAATTCATTGTAAAACTACCTTGAATAATCCGTCCAAGTTAACAAAGTATTGTTTTTTAAGGTTTGCATTGCCACTAAAATACCATCATTAGCTTGCACACACACACACATACACATATATATATATTCACTTTTGATTCTTCATTAAATTTAGTAGAATTCATAATTTTTGAAGAGATTTTTGTGTACTATATGTGATTTTGTGTGAGATCTTTTATAGATAGAAACTAGTTTTAAGTGAATCTTCTTTTGTTCTAATTAATTGTGGTGGGTATATTTAGATTTGAGAGCCAATTTTATGGGAGCGTTGATGAAATAAATTGGATGAGGTTCTTCCCAACTTCTTTGTTAAAATGAATAGTTTTAATTACTTGTTTCTTTTTTTAATAGTAGTATAATTTACCTGTAACTTGTGCTTGCAAAGTGTCTCCAATACTTGTTGAACAATATGAAGGTGTTGATCTAGTATCTTTCTTTTAAACAGTAGTGCAAACTTCCTGTGCTTCTTGCTTCATAGTGTATGTCTCGTGCATAATGCAACTATTGTGTTTTATTGAAGTTTGCTACTTCATAGTGTATGCCTCATGCATAATGCATGTCACAATTCTCTTATTTGTATGAACAAGATAGACAAGTCTTGCAACTTTTCAGTGTAAAAAATGGTATATAACATGGGCTTTTAGTTTCATCACTTCTATGCTTCATTTATGTCTCTTCAAGTTTTTTAAGAAGATTTTGGTTTGGTTTTGACTTTAACAGTACATTTTAATAACAAGTCTATTCTCTTATTTGTATGAACAAGATAGACCTATCTTGCAACTTTTTCAGCTTAAAAAAATAACAAATTTATTTAGTAATTTATACAAAATCACTCATACCAGTTATTTTTGAAGATTTTGGTATTTTCAATCATTTACACAAAATCAATGATAATGGATTTTTTTAAGAAGATTTTGAATTAGTATTGGCTTTAAGATTCCATTTTAGTATTGCTTCCTTTATGTACTATCAAGTTTGGAAAGTAAATTATACAAAATTAGTGATAGTGGTTATTTTTGGAAGATTTTGGTTGTGTATGCCTCCAAATATTTTAATTGTGATCCTTGAAAGTTGATACGTTAAAATAAACATTACGCTTAGTTCAATTCATGGTTCTGACTCTGAGCGAGTAAATGTCGTATAGTGTATATACTTTACTTATTCAAAGAACAAGGACTGGCTTGGTTGGCTTACCTTGTACGGAATTAAATGATCCAAGTCTCAACAGGGAGGATAGTCGCGGAGCTACCTTCCAAGTTTCAAAACTGTTCAGCGTTATTCTTGATATAAATAGTTCCGCGTGAAAAAAAACCTAGAAATAGTTGTTTCATAGCCGTTTATTTACAGTTTATTGTCAAATTCACATTATACAGATCAGCCAAATGGTTACTTAAAAAGTAGGAACTCGATTTAGAAGAAAACGTAGACTGACAAAATTTTGATAACGCGATTGGAATTGGAAGCCAATGCATTTCCTAAACCCCAACGAAATTTTGAAAAGGCCAGCGTCCGTACTTTCCCTAAGCCGCAGCCTACGAAAGTTTGAAAAGACATTAAAATGAGTTAAACTATTTTTCACTGTCAAAAACATTAAAATGAGTTAAAAAGGCTGAGTTGGATAATTTCAAACCTGCTTCCAACTAACATCGGTTGTAAATGGCCGCTCGGATATAATTAGGTTTCATTCATCCTGAGCTGACGAATCATTGCAATTCTGATGGTGCGCACCATTGTTTAATGGTGCGCATCATTAAACAGACTATTGAATACTATAAATTAGCTAACAGAGATGATTTAAACAGAAGAAGTGACAGATAGAGGAAAAAGACGTTCCAAACGAAAAGGCATTCGATTCAAATTGAAACATAAAGTCTGGGAATTGCTCTAACAGATTGCTTCGAGGGTAACGCTCACTCGATGTTTTTACCACTCTGGACTTCTTGGAAAGCGAGTCATCAACAGGCTGTTTTATTATTGCTTTCCAAACCGTTCTATTATTGCTTTCCAACTACGGGGCAGCCTGTTTTTGTTTATCAACAGCCGTCTCTGCCCCACAGGCCGTTTCTTTTTCAGGGTCACTTACTTTCCAGGCATCCTTAAATACATCCTCTCTTCTTTACTAAATTAGATTTGAATGCTCTTGAATTCTTCTCATTAATTAAGCATTTGTATTTAGTAGAGATTGATAATTGGTATCTTTCCATCTCCAATTTAAGCTCTGTCTGGCGAGGAGTTATAATTTATAGAGCATCAATAGTATTATATTTATAATGTCGTTGGGAGTGGTGAAGTCCCTGGTGGGGTTTCTCCTGCTGCTGAATTTCTGCATGTTTGTGATTGTGGCTGCTATTGCAGGATGGGCTCTCAACAACGCCCTCGACCACACTTACTCTACTGGTACTTATTACTTGTATGCATAATATGTTTTTGTGCTTTTATACCATGGAGTGTTTTGCTGATTGATTCTATGACTAACTTGCAGGTTCTGGAAAACCTTTTCCTGTGGGATTTTCTCCAGTGTATTTTCCAATGGGGAATGAAGCGACAGGATTCATGGTTATCTTTTCTTTGATAGCTGCTGTAGTAGGAGCTGCTTCATGCCTTTCAGGACTCCATCATCTCCGGGTTTGGACTGCCCATAGCTTGGCTTCTAGTACTGCATCCTCTATGACAGCTTGGGCTCTTACACTACTCGCCATGGGGTATATATATAATAACTACAAGTTTACATTATTATATATATATGAATTATGCTATCTGATTCATCTATGAAAATGTGGACGAGCTAATCATTTTTCATTCACAAAACTGTAGGTTGGCATACAAAGAGATCCATATGGGCGGCCGAAACGCAAAGTTGGTATGTAATACTCCTATGCTATCACGTTCATACGGTCACTAATTTCCTCATTCCATTAATTCTGTTATGGCGTTTTGTATCGTTAAGATTGGGTAATTTTGCATTTGTGTGCAGATAACGTTGGAGTCATTTCTTATTATTCTGTGTGTAACAAAACTCTTCTACATCTTACTCATTCACGGTGGATTCTTCGGAGGAAATTATTGTTCTTACCAGGACACCTACGTCGCCACAACTACAACTACAGCCGAACCTCAGAAAGGAAGCACAACTCTGACCTCTTCGGTTTGATATGATCAATGGCTTTGTGGTTCGTGACTAGCAAATTAATGTCTAGGAGGGATGATAAACAATTTTTTTTTTTTTAAGAATCGGAAACTGTAGGTTTAACGAGATGGATTTCTATCCATTCCTTACATGAGGTATCCGTTCCTTACATTCAGCATTCATGAGGATTCAGTTTGTGTACGAGTTGCAGCTTTGTATTATGTAAATCTATGTTTCAGCACATTCTTATTATGGAAATATGTTTATCTTCAACTAAATTTTTTTTTGCGTTCAGGCTTTTTCTTGATTAATTTGTTCTCACCGGGCTTTCCATGAATAAATTATGAGTTCAATTTTCATGAATCATTCCTAAGATACATGTAGTATGAGATTACAAGGAAAATCAAACTCAGCCAGCTCTTTATATAGAAACTATAATATCCAAATAATAGAAGCATCGCAGTATTCAAATATGTTCCGTGAAGGATTTACCATTTTTCACAGGATTCCATTGTGGTACGGTGGTGGCATTTTTCCGGTGAACCTCCCCGTTGAATGGTTTTAACTTTTGAATTTGAATAATTTTGGACAGCTAGTGTGATTGAGGAATCCTTACCATGTATGACTACATAGTACTGCAAACTTTACTGCAGTTCCTTTTCAAGGAAATTAAATAATTTTTCTTTCAAACTCAAAATAAAAACTATTAAAAAAAAATTACTTAAGATTACTTTTATTAAAAAAATTAAGTATTTTTCAAAAATTAATCTATTAAAAAGAATTAAAATTTAATATTATTAATTTCGAAGTCCTGACTAAGTGAGGTCCGAGGATACTTACACTAAAGGATAATCACTTTAATAACTTATCAATTTCATTTATAATCGCTTTAAAATCAAGATTGATATTGCTCTTAATGTTCATATTTAACTTTTATATTAATATGATTTTCATATTTAATTTTCATATTAATATTTTTTTAATAAGTAGAATTGTTTATTAAAATAATATTTTAAAAAATTTATGTTTAGAAAAGTAAAAAATTGATTTTACATATATCTTATACAAACCATTCTAATAAAACCTAATTTCAACAATTTAAAATTTTAACCAAAACTTTGTCAATCTCAAAAATTGTAATTTCAAAATTAAATATCCAAACTTCATTAATTTTCACTTTAACCATTTCTACTTCATCCTAATGAGCAAATTTTATAATGTATTCTTACATACTATAAAAGTTCATGAATCTCTTGTCAAGATTCCAAGTAGTGAAGGTTCCAAGTTATGTGAGATATTATATTAAGATATATTTATAAAGGAACACAATAGTTGATATTACTAGATATACTTGTATAGTAATTTCTAAAAAAATTAATCACCAAAATTTATTTTCAATTAAGTTGGATTTAAAATTGCTCCATTCAAAATTATATGGTAGATGTTTGCTAAAGATAGAGGTTAACCTTTTTTCAAATCATTATAACATACATTTAAACTTATATTGCATGATTAAATATGTATATCTATTTATTTTAAAAATTAACAAAACTTAAACACACTTAAAGTTAAAAGTTGTGAAAAATTAACTAAAAATTATAGTGAATGAAATTTTAAAATAAATTTAATTAAGTGTAGCATTTTTTTCAAGATAATCATACTCAATATCATTCACCCAATTGTTTTCATAAAAAATATTTAATATATAAATAAAAAACATAATATATTTAAATTATTAATATGAAAGCTTCAAAATAAAATATAATTTTGTTTTTCAAATTTGATTCATTCCCATCACTACTATGCCTATCAATGATCCAATACAACTCTACTCTATATTAATATTTGACTAATAAAAAAAAGTTGAGAACTTCTTATTACACATTTCTCTTGTCACACTCCAAAACATGAAAATCAATCCTACTGAAATCATTCATAACATTTCAAGAAAGTCAATCTCACATGTATCCTTTCACACTTCAAGAAATAAAAATCAACCTCACTTATCATTCACAACATTCAAAGCAAGTCAACCTCATTAATGTGTTAATTTGAGTATTTGTAAGATGGAATGTTATTCTTTCAACATGGACTTAATTTCTATAAAGTGATATATTGAACTCATAATAAATAATACAACATTAAAAAAGAGTCAACCTGATTAATGTGTTAATTTGAGTGTTTGTAAGATGGAATGTTATTTTTCCAACCTGAACTTAGTTTATATAAAGTGATATATTAAACTCATAATAAATAATAGATGTAAAAAATTTAAAATTTACCAAATTAATTATGTTGTAAATATACTTATTAAATATATTATAAATATACTTATTAAAGTCTTCCATCTTATCCTAGAATATATATATATTTTTTTTAAATTAAAAAAACTTTATAATACTATTATATTTTCCTTAAAGAATACCTATTATTAAATCAAATACAACTAAAATTGTTTATAGAACATATATACTTATGTGATGACTGATGATATTAAACCCCAATTTAACAAACTACTCTATGACAGTTTGCAACATGGATTATGCTTGATTTTTCACCAAGGGTAGATTGTGCCTGATTTTGCGCTGGGGGTGGTGCAGACATTCATTGTTCCGGAAGGTACTTGGACATACGATTTGAATAGTCCCACATTAAGTGAGCCCGCGCTTGGCAAAGTCAAATTGGCATTGAGGAGAGTTAGAATTTTTACTTTTTGAACATGGATCACTTCGATCGTGAACATCTATGTGCTGTAATAATATTTAGGTTAAATCCACTTCCGCACAAGCCATTGGGTTTGCATGAAAAAAATTGTTCCGGCCATCTGGAATCGGGAGTAAGATATTTCCAAAATCTATGAGGGAAAAAATAGGCATAAATCAACATAAAGCCCCGTGAATTCACCCCTGGATCTCCCAGTTTATAATAAACTATTTATGGAAATCTTCTGCTATGGACATTTTAGGCGGATATACAGAATGATTCTTTTTTCTCCAAGTCTTTAGTTTCTCTACATACTCAACGATCGTATCCAAAAAGAAGTAAACCCTTCAGCATTTTCCTGTCGATCTATGTTCATGGAATGTAGCCAGTACATTTATTAGGATCTGCTTGAACCACAATCACAATCAAGATTTCCGATATGGGATTAACGTCAGTATTCAAGCTCAAACAATTGCCATCAACCCTTCAGCGTTTTCTTGTCTATCTGTGTTCATGGAATGTAGCCTGTACATTTATTAGGATTTATTTGAACCACAATCAAGATTTTTGGAATGGGATTAACTTTAGCTCAAACAATTGTCATTAACAAAACAAGGTGGTAAATAATATGTGCTTGGGAGCAAAATATTTAATGTTCTATATGATGATGACTTTAAGAGGGTAATTGATTATTTGTGATTCTTTAGAATTTTGTTTTGTGCTTGAAAAGCATTAAGAGAAGCTTTCCAAGATCATCATACTTTTGTTGAGTTAAGAGGTTAGGAAGGTTGGTAGTATGATAAATATTTTGAAAATGAGATCTAATATGGGTATGGTAAGAGAAAGTGTTTTTCATCTTCAACCTTCTTAGTGTCACAAAGGTGACACACTCTTTCATCCCATGGTGAGAATTGACCAACGCCTAGTTTCACTATGGAGCTCGCGAGAATTTGTTTTTATCTTAGCAATGCTTATGTTTTTCTTTGTTCTTATCTTAGCAATGTTTTTTTTTTCTTTACACTTGACAAAACAGATAGATAATTTTGATCTTCTAGATTAGGGTTGATTACATCTTTATAATACCTTAATTTTCTTTTTTCCTCTAACTCTTTATCAC
>SNQJ01S0011416.1:101220-112900 GCA_010110895.2 Picea sitchensis
AATGTGGACGAGCTAATCATTTTTCATTCACAAAACTGCAGGTTGGCATGCAAAGAGATCCATCTGGGCGGCCGAAACACAAAGTTGGTATGTAATACTCCTATGCTATCACGTTCATACGGTCACTAATTTCCTCATTCCTTTGATTCTGTTATGGCGTTTTGTATCGTTAAGATTTGGTAACTTTGCATTTGTGTGCAGGTAACGTTGGAGTCATTTCTTATTATTCTGTGTGTATCAAAGCTCTTCTACATCTTACTCATTCACGCTGGATTCTTCGGAGGAAATTATTGTTCTTACCAGGACACCTATGTCGCCACAAATACAACTACAGCCGAACCTCAGAAAGGAAGCACAACTGTGACCTCTTCGGTTTAATATGATGAATGGCTTTGTGGTTCGTGACTAGCAAATTAATGCATAGGAGGGATGATAAACCTTTTTTTTTTTAATGAATCGGATACTGTAGTTTTAACAGGATGGATTTCTATCGATTCCTTACATGCAGCATACATGAGGATTCAGGTTGTGTACGAGTTGCAGCTTTGTATTATGTAAATCTATGATTCTTTTAAAGCACATTGTTATTACCGAAATATGTTTATCTTCAACTCAAAAATTTCTAGCGTTCAGGGTTTTTGTTAATTAATTTGTTCTCACCGGGCTCTCCATGAACGAATAAATAATGGGTTCAATTTTCATGAATCATTCCTCAGATACATCATGTCGTATGAGATTACAAAGAAAATTTATTCTTATTAAAAAAAAATTTACGTATTTTTCAAAGATTACTCTTTTAAAAAAAATTAAAAAAAAATATTATTAATTTCGAAGTCGTGACTAAGTGAGGATACTTACACTAAAGGATAATCACTTTTATAACTTATCAATTTCATTTATAATCGCTTTAAAATAAAGATTGATATTGCGAATGATCTTCATATTTAACTTTTATATTAATATTTTTTTTTTACTGATTTTCATATTTAATTTTTATTTTAATATTTTTTAATAAATAAACTAGGGTTGTTTATTAAAATAATATTTTTAAAAGTATGTGTTTAGAAGAGCAAGAAATTAATTTTACATATATATATAAACCAAGTTTCCAATTAGAACAACTTTTCATAATTTAAAAAATTAAAAGTTTTAACTAAAACCTTGTAAATCTCAAAATTGAATATTCAAATTTCATTAATCTCCACTTTGACCATCTCTACCTCATCTTAATGAGCAAATTTCATGATGTATTCTTACATACTATAAAAGGTCAGGAATCTTGAAATCTCTACTTCATCTTAATGAGCAAATTTCATAATGTATTCTTACATACTATAAAAGGTCATGAATCTCTTGTCAAGATTCCAAGTAGTGAAGGTTCCAAGTTATGTGAGATATTATATTAAGATATATTTCTAAAAAGATATAATAGTTGATATTACTAAATATATTGTATAGGAATTTCTAAAAAAATTAATCACCTTGGATTTTAAATTGCTTCATTCAAGATTATATGGTAGATGTTTGCTTAAAAGAGGAAAAGTGACCTTTATTTCAAATCATTATAACATACATTTTAACTTATTTTAACACTTTTTATATTCCATGATTAAATATGTATATCTATTCATTTTAAAAATTAATAATACTTAAACACATTTATTATATGTTAAAGTTAAAAATTGTGAAAAATTGACTAGAAATTATAGTGAATAAAATTTTAAAATAAATTTAATTAAATGTAACATTTTTTTTCAAGATAATGATACTCAGTATCAGTCACCCATTTGTTTTCATAAAACTGTTTTAAAGATATAAAAAAAAAATAACATAATATATTTAAATTATTAATATGAAAGAAATAATCAATATTAATTCTTCAAAATAAAATATAATTTTGTTTTTGGAATTTGATTTCTTCCCATCACTAAATCACTACTATAGTGATCAATGATCCAATACAACTCTACTCTATATTAATATTTGACTAATTAAAAAAAAAGTTAAGAACTTATTATTACACATTTGTCTTGTAAGACATGAAAATCAATCTAACTTAAATCATTCATAACATTCCAAGAAAATCAACCTCACATTTATGAAATCACACTTCAAAAAATAAAAGTCAACCTCACTTATCATTCATAACATTCCAACATAGTCAACCTCATTAAAAGGATGTATCATTTATTTAACCAATTACCAAATATAATAAACTCCACCATAATAGAGATATTTAAGAGACTTAAGTATATGGAGGAGATTAGGTACCTACCTAACTTCCTCCTTAAAGAATCCTCATCCTTCATAGATTTATATGGACAAGTTGGACTTTGTTCATTATCTTTTTTTTTATCATGTTAATGTGTTAATTTGAGTGGTTGTAAGATGAAATATTTTTTTTTTTTGTAAATAAGAAGTATATATATTAAGATCCTTCCAGAACTGGCGCTAAGTAGCAAAATACAAAGATAGCTAGGCTGAGGGTACTGGACTGCCCCAACAGAGGGGAAACCAATCCAGCTAGCCTATGAGTCATTACAAGTAGTATAATAGTCTAAGGAAAAGGTAATAGACGAACTGTTTAACATCTAAAACTTGAGGACTGACAAGGCTTGAAAACACTATAGAACTAGACACCTGGTGGATAATCTGGCCACGTGGCGTGGAGGTCTCCTGGCCACGACAACTCCTCAATATACGTCGTCTGATCTGCCCAAAGCATTTCAGCATTCTCGTCGCCCGCAGTTTCATCATCCTTGCCCTTTCGCTGAATCTTCTCCCATTCCTTTTCGGCTGAGTGTTGCGCCTCATCCTGACCTTCACCTGTAGCTGCACCAGGATCCTCCATTGGCGTAGTTTCGGTCGAGCCCGAGGAAAAAATTTTATGCATGGAGGAGAGAGTCTGAAGAAAGAGCTCCACCTTAGCATCTGTATCTTGTAGGCGGTAGTAGAGATCCTCCACCCCCTGGCGGATTCCAAAGACCAGATCGTGAAGGATAGCCAGGCTGTCTCTAAACTGCGTAGCATTGTAGGAATCAGTGAATTATTGCCCGACTTCCCGAGGCTCACAGTGAGGGGAAGTTTCGCGGCCTAAATTTCCCAGAGGGTCAAGGAATGGCGTGGGGTCAGTGGGATTCACCGGAGGGTTAAGACGGTGTCGCACGAGCGAGCTTGGCGACCTGGATATCATTGCCATACAATTGACCTGCGTGTTCAGCGGGACGTGAGAGGAAGCCGAGAAGAGCGTTGATTGAAGGCGGGGGGAGGAGCTAATGGAGGGCGAGTCGGGAGGGGAGACTGGGGGTCGACGAGGCTTCCAAGGAGAGCCCCTCCTCGGTCTTCCCCTTGGACGCGTCATAAGGTGCCCAGTGCGACTGGCTAAGGAGGTCAAGCGCACCCGGTGGAGGTGTATGGCCAAGGGGTGAACAGGGACGACGTTGAACCATAGAATTCTCCTAGGGTCAAGCCATTGCTGCGACTGAGTGAGCTCTGCGGGGAGCGAGTGGAGGCGAATGACCAGCATTGTAAACCAAACTATACAAGAACGCCAAAAAGGAGAGAGGGCTTTGTAAATGCCCCTTCGCGTCACAGTAATGAACATTTAATCGCCAAGGAGGGTGGCGGCCTGTGGCACGGGCCCGTCACATGGCTCCGTGCCTCGGTGGCTGCTGCCTGCTCCCACCATCTGCCACGTTGATCGCACTAACACCCCATATGGGGGTTGTAAGATGAAATATTATTCTTCAAACATGGACTTAGTTTCTATAAAGTGATATATTAAACTTATAATAAATAAAGGATGTAAAAAAAATTAAATTTACTAAATTAATTATATTGTAAATATATTTATTAAAATTTTCCATCTCCTTCTAGAATATAATTTGTTTTCTTAATGTGATGATATTGAACCCCAATTTAACAAACTACTCTACGACAGTTTGCAACATGGATTATGCTTGATTTTTCACAAAGGGTGGATTGTGCCGAATTTTGCGCCGGGAGTGGTGCAAACATCCATTGTTCCGGAAGGGACTTGGACATACGATTTGAATCGTCCCACATTAAGTGAGCCCGCGCTTGGCACACTAAAATTGGTATTGAGGAGAGTTTGATTTTTTACTTTTTAAACATGGATCACTTCGATCGTGAACATCTATGTGTTATAATAAGTATTTAGGTTAAATCCACTTCCGCACAAGTCATTGGTTGCATGAAAAAAATTGTTCCGGCCATCTGGAATCGGGAGTAAGATATTTCCAAAATCTATGAGGGAACAAATCTCTAGAGAGGCATAAATCAACATAAAGCCCCGTGAATTTATTTATAATAAACTATTTATGGAAAGCTTCTGCTATGGACATTTTAGGTGGATATACAAAATGTGATAAAATGAGAAGCAAAGAATACAGAAAAAGAGCAGAGCAAAAATAGTATTCAGTATATTCAGAAAAGGGAAAAGAGTTGAACTAAATAGGCTCAAGTAAATCAAGAACATCAAGAAACGATAGTACAGCTGGTCAGGACAGCTGGCAGTGTACAGTCAAAGTGTTGTGGTTACATATATATTTAACACTCCCTCTTAAACTCAACAGTCACAAACATCAGTACTGAGAATGCCCAAGTGTTGTCTTTGAAAATAAAAAACGGATTTTCCTAGTGGCTTTGTAAAAATATCTGCGAGTTGATATTGTGAGCCACAGAATTGAAGTGCAATGTCACCATTATTGACTAGATCGTGGATGAAGTGAAAGAGAGTGTCAATGTGTTTACGTTTTTTGTGAAACACATGGTTTTTGAATAGAGATATTGCTGAGGTGTTGTCACAAAAGATAGGATTTGGCTCATTTTCTGTATGTGACATATCTTTCAATATTATTCTCCGCCACACATCTTGACAGGAAGTTGAGGTAGCAACGACATACTCTACCTTTGTAGAAGATATTGAGACTATGAGTTGCTTCTTTGATGCCCAAGAAATCAAGTTCGTGCCCAGGTGAAAAGCATGTCCCGAGGTGCTTTTCCTGTCATCTAGGATGCCTACAAAGTCACTGTCTATGTAACCAGAGATATGATTATCATCAGACTGAGTGTACCATAAGCTGAAATTGAGAGTGCCTACAACATATCTTAGAATCATTTTTTCCATCTTCCGTTGAGAATCTTTGGGGGAGTCCATCAACCTGGATACAAGGTTGGTTGCATACATAATATCAGGTCTGGTTGCTGTAAGATACAACAAACTACCTACTAATATTTTGTACAGGGTAGAATCCACTGTAAGTCCTTCATCCTTCTTGCTCAATTTTGTGCCTAGGGGTATAGGAGTTTTTCCTGGATTGCAGTCTTCCATGCATAATCTTTTGATGATGTCTGCTGCATATTTTTGTTGACAGACAAAAATGTCTTTGGTTGATTGATCAACCTCAATCCCCAAAAAATATTTCATTATGCCAAGATTTGTCATCTCAAACTCAGATTTCATGGCATGTTTAAAACTGCTTAACTCAATATTTCCAGTATATATGATGTCATAAACATATAAACATAAAATCATAATTTTACCATGTTGATCTATTTTGGTGTATAAAGTTGGCTCATTTTGGTTTCTACTGAAACCACTTTTGATCAGGTAAGTGTCAATTATGTTGTACCAAGCTCTTGGAGCTTGCTTTAATCCATACAAGTCTTTCTTCAACTGATACACTTTAGTTGGCTACTCTTGGACTTCAAATCCAGGTGGTTGATCGACATAAACCTCTTCTTATAAGAAACCATTTAGGAAAGTTGACTTGACATCCATCTGGTATACTTTACATTTGTGTTGCGCTGTTATGGCTAAGAGAGTCCTTACAGTGTCCAAACTTGCTACTGGAGAAAAAGTTTCACCATAGTCACTACCTGGTTGTTGTGAGAATCATTTGGCAACAAGTCTTGCCTTGTGTTTTTCAATTTGGCCCTTTTCATTGAGTTTAGTTTTGTAAACCCACTTGACACGAATACTTTTCTTGTGTCTGGGCAAATCAACAAGATCCCATGTCTTGTTCTTCTCAATGGAGTCAATCTCTTGGTTCATAGCTTGAACCTAATGTGGCTCTTTAGCTGCCTCTTTAAAAGATGTAGGTTGACATGACATTAAGGAAAAAAAATTGTGTTGTTCAATGTCATACAACTGCTGATGGATTTCTCTCAAACTTTGAGTTCTCTGATTTTGAAGTTCAGAGGACAAATTTCTGCTGGAAGTTGAGTTATCCTGAGAAATTTCAGATTGTTCTTGTACCTGCAATCTTGGAAGAGCAGGTTGATGTGTTTGTTGTCCTGAATTCTCTGTGTCTTCGGGATGTGACAGCAATGGATCATGACTGTCCATTGGTTTATTTTCAGACTCACTCCAGAATTTATTTTCAAGAAATTTTACATCTCTGCTGAGGATTAGTTTCTTTGAAATTGTATTGTAGAGTCTATAGGCTTTGGATGTCTCACTGTAGCCAACAAAAATGCATTTCTCACTTCTATCATCCAGTTTCTTCCTTAATTCGAAAGGTATGTGAGAGTATGATATGCAACCAAATGGCATGAGATGTGCAACATTTAGCTTTGCCCCACTCCATGCTTATTGAGGGACCTTCATCTTGAGACTGGTGGTTGGAGATCTATTTAGGAGAAAAGTTGACCATGCTACTGCTTCAGCCCAAAATGTATTTGACAGACATTTCTCTTTGACAAGGCTTCTTGCCATGTTCATTATTATCTGATTTTTCCTTTCAGCCACTCCATTATGTTGTGGAGTATACCTGGCTATAGTTTGCATGATGATGCCTTGTGATTTGCAGAAAATTGCAAATTTTTTGGAGCTGTATTCTCCTCCTCCATCTGACCTGAGAGCTTTTACATATTTCCCACTCTATTTTTCAGCTTCAGCTTTGAATTCTTTGAACTTTTCAAGGGTTTCAGAGTTGTGTCTGAGAAAATAGATCCAAATTTTCCTGCTAAATTCATGAATAAACGTTAGAAAATAAACACTGCCACCTATTGACTCTGTTTGCATTGGTCCACAGAGGTTAGTGTGAACCATCTCTAAGTGTTGTTTGGCGTGAGTGGAGGACTGTGGAAAACTAGTTCTCTTATGTTTTCCAAGAATGCAAGTCTCACATGGGGGATTTTCCTCTTTGAAAATAGGGAGACCTTTGACCATGGAGTGCTTCTGTAGAAGACTTAGACTCTGAAAGGGTAGATGTCCAAATATTGTGTGCCAAACCAAGGTTTCATTGGGGGTGGATGCACTTTGTGTATACGATTGGATCAGATTTACAGTTCTAAGGGTCAGGGGAAACATCTTATTTTGAGTCATGTGGATTTCAGAAATCAATTTTCTGCTAGGGTTTTTATCATATATCCTAGATGATGCTCCTTCAAAAAGTACCTTATAGCCATGTTCAATTATTTTTCCTACACTTAACAGATTACGTGTCAGATCTGGAACATGATAAACATTGTGTATGTCTTTCTTTGCATTTTGGTTAGTAAGAATAGGTACAGTTCCTTTTCCTTTAACTTTGAATAAAGAATCATTTTCAAGTGTAATATCAAATGAAATTGAAGAATCAATGCATGAAAGTAAATCTTTGTTACCTGTCATGTGATTGCTTCATCCACTATCCAGCAGGCAAAGATCTTTATGTTGTTCTTCATTCTTGTGGCATGAGAGAAACATACCTTCTGAGGTTTCTCCTTCATGATGTGAGATATGTGCTNATGAAAGTAAATCTTTGTTACCTGTCATGTGATTGCTTCATCCACTATCCAGCAGGCAAAGATCTTTATGTTGTTCTTCATTCTTGTGGCATGAGAGAAACATACCTTCTGAGGTTTCTCCTTCATGATGTGAGATATGTGCTATGCCTGAGGGTTGATCTCATTGCTTCTTCCGGCATTCAGATTCAAAGTGTCCAAAATTTTTGCAGTAATAGCATTGGATGATGGATTTGTCATTTGATCTTCTCCCTCCGCCACTTTGAGGTTGGAAGTTCTGATTCTGGTTATGTTGTTTGTGACCATGGAAATTATGATTCGGGTTCTATTGTCTGTGACCTTCACTTGAGTGATGGTTACTTGGACTACTCCCTCTTCCTCAGTGACCTCTTCCTCTTCCTCTACCTCTCCCTCTGCTAAAGGAGAACTGAGTCTTGAAGGCATTGGTTGTTGACTCATCTGTGATATGAAGTCTGGTCTCATGTGTCAATAGAGAACCCATTAATTCCTCTGTTGAAAATTTTGAAAGATCCTTGGATTCAAGGATGACTGTAACAACCATTACAAATTTATTTGGTAAACTTATAAGGACTTTCTCAACAATTCGTTGATTAGGGATGGATTCACCAGTCAATCTGATCTAGTTTACGATTCCCATGACCCTGGTCATAAACTGATCAACATTTTCAGACTCTGTCATTTTTAAAGTCTCGAAATGCATCCTCAAGGTCTGCAGTTTGACTGTTTTGACCCTGTCATTTCCTTGGTAGGATGATTTAAGGATGTCCCATGCCTATTTTGAAGTAACAGTGCCTGTGATTTTTTAGAAAATTGAGTCATCCACTGAATTTTGAATCCAGAATTTTGCCTTATTTTCTCTGTTCTTTTATGTTCCCTGAGCATTTCTCTATTGGTTGGTCATGGCAACAAGGTCTGTTGAATCTGTTTCCACATATCCAAGATCCACTGGATCCCAGCACTCTTGTGCTTGCAAGAAGGATCTCATTCGAGGAGACCAAAACTCATAATTCTTTCCAAGAAGAAGCGATCCTTGAGTTGGTCCTAAATTGCTAGGCGTGGCCATCTTTCAAAAAAAAATTAACAAACAAAAAAAAATTGTTAGAAAATTTCCTGTTTACCTGTTTCCTGCGCGTAAAACCAGGTCTTCGAATTTCTTTTAGTGACTTCAGACCGAAAAACACGGGGTAGACCACTTCTTTGAATTTGATCTGGCTAGATCTGACTATCCGAGAACAAGAACTGTTGATTCAGAGCTTTGAGCTCTGTTCTTTTGCAACTGTAGCAATTGTAGCCCCTCTAAAGGCATAATCAAGCTTTCTGAGTTTACTCGAGAGCCAAAAAATAAAAAATTGAAGTTTAGCTTCTCATGTGACTGGGGGATGAAAACCAGGCACTCCGGGTCTTCGGGCTTTGGGCGTTTCGATGCTAAAGGTGTCAATTCCTCCGAATAGACAAATAACGGTCTTATTTCAAAGATCGACGGTCCTTGTTGATTTGAGATCAACAGTCCTCAATCACTTCGGGACTTCGGGTGATATTCCTTTCTTACCTACTGTTGTTGCTGCAAATATCAATGTTCCTCGTTGATTTGAGATCAATGGTCCTCAATTACTTCGGGACTTCAGGTGATAGTCCTTTCTTACTTGTTGCTTCAGCTACAAAGATCAACGTTCCTCGTTGATTTGAGATCAACAGTCCTCAATTACTTGGAGACTTCGGGTGATAGTCCTTTCTTACCTACTGCTGCAAAGATCAATGGTCCTTAGGCCTTAGTGAACAAACAGCCAAAATATCCTTCAGAAATCCGACGTTCGGGAATTTCCGTTTGCTAATCTTCGTAGTGTGAGATCTGCCTCCACGTGGCTTGTTGATTTGGACGACCACGATTTACTTCGAAACTTCAGGATTTGGGTGTTCCAAGGTGCCCAACACCACAAACCTCTTAAGTGTTAACCTTCCAAAGTGATAGATCTGTCGACGTGTGTCCACAGCCTTCAATGGCTCAGATTTACTTCAGGACTTTGGGTAGATCTCACTCTGTAAGACCTTCTAAAATGATAAGTCTCTGAAGTGAGGGATCTAGCACCACGTGTCCTTGCTGATGGACGGTCCAGATGAACTCTGGGCTTTGGGCCTTCGGGATTTCTGGCTTCTCATATCCTTCTTTCTTCTGAAGTGATTATCGTCGAAGTGCAAGATCTCTGGCCACGTGTCCACTTCGATCAACGCTCTAGATCTACTTCGGATATTCGGAGCTTCGGGCCTTCGAGAGTTTTGGCTTCTTCTTGGAGTACAAGATCGCCTGACGCATGTCACTTGCTAGAAGATCAACAACTACGAGTGATTGTAGAGGCTTGACTTTCTCACTCTTTAATATCCTTTTCGATCTCCGCAAAGCGAAGATGCTTGTCCTTAGTGGGATCAATATCCGTTGTTGATTTGTTGATCTGACAAGATTAATGATCTTGACCGATTTAGGGCTCACAACTTGCTCGCGCTTTAATTTCCTCTCCGCTCCCCGCAATGCCTCCTCACCATCGATCTTTCTCCAATGTGATCTAACGGTCCTGACTTGATCTTTGCTTGATCTGACGGTTGATCTTGCTCTTGCTCAGATCTTACAGCTTAGAAAACTTCTCTTTACCTATGGGCTCGTCGTCCTTTCTGATCTTGATTAATGGCTCAGATTTGTTCACATGGTCGATCTTACAGTTGATCTTGCTTCTCCTTTGCTGCTTCTGCAAACTTTCACTTTAAGAATGAATTTCACGAATCTTTCACGAATTCTTTAAATGCTCTTGAAATATTTGATTTCTCTCTGCTTTCTGCAGTTCTGATTCCTCACGCTTGTTGTCTGCAATGATCTTTTGAGCATTTGTGGACTGCAAATTTACCTCCAAGATCTGTGAAGAATCTTGCGTCTCATTCTCTCGTTTGTAAGACAATGTAAGCTCTGTGATGTTCTTCTTATGATCAGACTTCTCTCTAGGCACTGTGAAGAGGCTTACGTCCTTAGCTTTGATACCATGACAAAATGAGCAGAGCGAAAATAGTATTCAGTATATTCAGAAAAGGGAAAGGAGTTGAGCTAAATACGCTCAAGAAAATCAAGAACATCAAGAAACAATAGTACAGTTGGCCAGGACAACTGGCAGTGTACAGTCAGACTGTTGGGGTTACATATATATTTAAGACAATGATCATTTTTTCTCCAAGTCTTTAGTTTCTGTACATACCCAACAATCGTATCCAAAAAGAGGTAAACCCTTCAACATTTTCCTGTCGATCTATGTTCGTAGAATGTAGCCAGTACATTTATTAGGATCTACTTGAACCACAATCACAATCAAGATTTTTTGGTATGGAATTAATGTTAGTATTCAAACTCAAACAATTTCCATAAACCCTTCAGCGTTTTCTTGTCTATCTGTGTTCATAGAATGTAGCCTGTAAATTTATTAAGATTTATCTGAACCACAATCAATATTTTTGAAATGGGATTAACTTTAGATCAATTTCTATTAACAAGGTGGTAAATAATATGTACTTGGTAGAAAAACATTTTGTTAGAAAAACCGGACCATGGAGCAATAAAATAAAACAAATGTGGAAACAAAACATAGAAGATACACAATACAATAGAGACACTGATTTACGTGGTTCACCCAGTGTGGGCTACGTCCACTAGAGAAATTGCCAGGCCCTTCCTTTATTATTATCCAGCAAATGAAGGGATACAACCTACAACAAACTCGTTGTAACTTCCTCTTCTTTCTCTCACAGTCTCCTATATCAAAATACAATATTCTCTCTAATGCATAGCCACAATACATTTCCCTCATAACAGAGGGTTTCCTTCTAGGGAAAAAAACCCTAACATAATTTCTACTGTTAGATCTGCGACCTT
>SNQJ01S0011416.1:112910-127629 GCA_010110895.2 Picea sitchensis
GATTAGTGTGTTGTTGAGAGATTCTCTCAACAAATAGATTGTATGGATGAGATAGTCAATCTATCTTAAGGCCAAAATTAATATATTTATCTATGTAATGATTGATTGAAATAATATAGAATACTAGAATAAAGTTTTAGTATAGAATATGTTTACTCTCCCTTATTTAAGCTTGGGTTTGGGTTTAACCCCCTCACCTAGGGGGCGAGGAATATGAAAGAGATGTGAGAGTGCATAGTTTGTTGTGAGTCATTGCTACATTGTTTTCTACATTTGAAGTTTTTGAGTGCGATACCGTGTGTGCAAAGAGTGTTGTAGATTAATTATTGGTGTGTATGTTTTTTGTGTCCCACCGTTCAAAGCTCAGACAACCGAAGCTCGGTGAGATGATCTACACAGAATGGAAATCATGGCTTGAAGTCTTCATGAGGCACTTGAAGCAGAAATGTGTCAGAAGTTCGAGGTGGATCTCTCCCATCTCACATACATAGTTGTTGATGAATGCAACTATGGGAGACATCCTCGAGCCTACAAACTTGTGAGATGTGGAACATAGTAGCTATATGAAGTCTTTCTATCAGCTTACAAACCTGAGAGAAATCCCCCATGAAGGGTTCATGGTTCCTTCCTGGGACATAGACAGGAACTTAGATATGTCCTCCTCCATGACGTGAGTGAGAAAAAATACAAATGATTATTCGATGTAAAAGTGATCTATTGAGTTAGGACATGCCTGTGGCTGAGCACAAGGTCAATGTGGGAAATCCCAAAAGTTCTAGGCACCTCATCATGTCAACAAAAATGAAGATGATGTGATGGCCTCATCTGAGCAACAACAAAGTTGACGAGAAGACTCCAGGTGATCCTCCTGTTGGTGGCAGTGGGAAAGCAGATCTGTAGAGTGGACATGCATGTGGATGAGCACAGGTGAACGTGTGAACACCTGGTTCATCTATGTAATGCAGTGAATCAGGTCCATGGCATCCTTATGGATGTGCCCCTAGTGGATGAGCACTAGTGGGTGTATCAGATCTTTTTCTATATATTGTTCAAAAGTAAGACCTACCTGTAACCCTAGTTATTTTGTAAAGGGTACATGTCGGCCTTACCTTATTGTGTATAAAGATAAACTATAAAATATAATTAATAGTAATAGTAATAGTAATTATTATAATAATAAATAAATAATATATCTAAGTGAGGTCGGCCCTATTGTGCTAATAGATACTTTAGTTGATAGGACAAGTCTAATATAAGTAAGAGGAAATCTTTCATTGTAGACACACACACACACTTGTGATTTTTTGAATTTTCATCAAGTACACTTCTTGGTCAAAGTTGCGCACCTCTCTTGGTCGCTAGTGTTCTAGGGCTTAAACACTCTCTTGTGTGATAAGTCATTCTTGGTGGTGAAATTTATTTCTCTTGAAGAATATAGCAAAGGATTTGGCTAGGTTTTTATCCCTTGTTTGAGAAGGGTTTCCCAGGATATATCTTGTGTTCTTGTGCATAGTGTTTCTTCTTGTGATCTTGGTTGCTGCAGCATTCTTGTTTATGGTTAAGACATGATGAAATTAAATGAACTACATGCTTAACCTAGCTTATGGAAAATAAACAATAGTGTCGGTGAACAGGGAGAGGATGTTCATGAAGTGTGAGCCAATGGTTTTCATGTTGAAGGTTAGTGTTGTCATGTTGGCGTGTGCTCCCTGAGCTCGATGATTTAACTGTGGGTGGGGTTATCAATGGTTACGGTATTGAGGAAATCAACCACCTCTTGAGCCTCTTCTCCTATAACTATGTTTTCTATGAGCTGGCATTGGGTGACGGGTCTCTGGTAAGTGTCGGTGCATACAACAAGTACTTCCAACTTTTCCATGGGGTTCCCTAGTTTCTTGGCCATCGGCTTGCTTGTTAGAGCTAAGTTCTGACTCACTCTCAATGGTGGCATAGTAACATTATTTTTTGTTTGTAAAATAAATGATGATGAATCACCGAATCAAAATATCAAAGATGTTATAGTGCAATGAAATGTCTTTTAAGATTGAATTAGATATATTCCACAGACTGTTTTTTAGACAACGAATAATTTATTTCTTGGCCTAAAGAAATTGTCTCTTAAAATAAATAAGGAATCAAGTGCAAGTAAAATCTCAGTATGGATGGTTGTCCAATTAGTTCAAGAGTTGTTGAAGACATGTGAGTGGTTTGTTAATGAGGTTACTCGACATGTGTGTGGGTGTTTAGTAATTGAGTTCGAGGTGATTCAGGAGTTTAGAAGTGGAACTCAGGAGCTACTAAGACAACTTGATGAAGTTGGATATTGATGATTAAGGGAGGGTATTGGAATAAATCCTACTTGTCTTATTTATTATTGTGAGATTCTTCATAAGGTTGTAATATTATAATGTAGAGATTATTCTCTACGTGAGTGAATAGATTGTAATATTTAAGAGTTTGTTAATTAGTTAGATTTGAGAGATTTGGTCCACCCTAATTAACTCCAAGATTGGTGTGTTGTTGAGAGATTCTCTCAACAAATATAGAATATGCGAATAGTTTTAGTGTGTACAATATGTCTACTCTCCCTTATTAACTTTTAATACATGGATTTGATAGCTTTTACCACATGGATTTTCCATCAAGAAGGCTACTTTTTACCACATGGGTTTCTAGATATTTGGATATTTGAGACAATTTTATTCATCCTCTTTAAATCATGCTTGGATAGGATAGTTGGTCTTGACCTCTCCTCCTTTTTGGCGACCATGATGTGACTAGATCAGGGTGTTGTAAGATAAATAGTGTTGGTTCAACACTCCATCGATCTTGTTAGAATTAGTGAAGAATAATTAGTTGTTGTGCGATGTGAGGTTTGAATGAGAGATCATGGAAATAATATTTATATATTTCGAGAGAAAGTTGTCTTGGGTACTTCTCCACCTTTGTGTACTATATACTATCTATTCTGCTTTATGCTTTACACGATATCATAGTCAAGATGGAAAGTAGTTTTCCATAGCTCAGTTTAAAGGGTGTTTAATAGAGTGAGCTCGCATGGACTCAGTTGGTGTTATTGGTGGGATCTGAGTTGGTATGCCATTAAGATTGGTGTTCACTTCATATAGACTTCTATAGAGTGTAAGATATTTTGTTAATTGTATATTTCTTGTTGAAATACACACTGTAAGATATTTCGTCAATTGTATATTTCTATGTCAAATTTACATAAATATATATTCGTGGGAAGAGTGAATCGGATTGGTATTAACTATGTGATTTAGAAGTTTAAGTTTCATATTTTGATAGAAGGTTTAAATTTTAGGAAAATAGCTAATGACACAAAAATATATAGAATGTATATGTAACCTTGTTGTACATGAGAAATTTGTTTTTAAAAACATATTATTATGACTAAAATGAATAATCGAAAGTATTGATACCCTGTTTAGACATTGAGTAAGACTAAAATGAATAATATTAAATATCCAAATGATTACTTATGAAATGTGAAAGAATTGTGAGACAACTTAAGTGATGATGAAGCCAAGTACTATTTAGTAACCTCATGTATGTAGATATTATGTTTTTATAATAAGTCTTGTAGCTCACGAAAAATCACTGAAGTTTGAATAATTGACAACTATATTTCTTCAAGAGGAAGAGAGAAATGCAATTGAAATGCAACGTGTTGGCAACTATATTGCAATTGAAATGCAACATTTTGGCACCCAAACTTTACTTAGAGATTGAATAGATATATGAAATCTCTAGAAAAAAATAAGGTTTTTCTCATTGCGACATTCATTTTGGTTGACTTATGGCACATTGCAATGTTCTTTAAGAGCCCTGTTGCAACATTCATCAATAATTTTGTCACATTGTGACATTCTTCAAGGGTTTTGTTGGATAGAAATGTTCCACAATGACTATGTTTGATTGTGATGTTCATCTTGGTTGACTTATGTCCAATTGCTACATTCTCAATAGTTATATTGCAATGTAACAATCATAATGGGTTATGTCATATTACTATATTCATCAAGGGTTGTGTTGGATTGTAATGCCCCTCAATGGTTATGTTGCATTATGATGTTCATCAAGGGATGTGTCACATTGTGATGTTCTCGAAGGGTGTTTTCATATTTCCATGTTCCTCAATGGTTATGTCACTTTGCGATGTTCATCTTGGTTGGAGCCATTCTCCACTTTCTTAATGGTTATGATGAAACCAATGAATGTTTCAAAGTGAATTTCAAAACCATTGTTGGCACCATTCTCTACCTTCTCAATGGTTATGTCACTTTGTGAAGTTCATATCGGTTGACATATGTTGAATTGCTACATTCATCTTGGTTGACTTATGTCAAATCAACATATGAAAATGTTCATCTTGGTTGACTTAAATGTTGAAATGGCATAAGTTGGTGTTCATCTTGGTTGTTATATGTCGAATTACGATGTTCATCTTGGTTGACTTATGTCGCATCGCAACATTCCTTAAGGGCTATGTTGGATTGTGATGTTCCTCAATGATTATGTCTCATTACGATGTTCGTCTTAGTTTACTTATGTTGAATTTCTACATTCTCAATGGTTATGTTGCAATGCGACATTCATAATGGGTAATGTCATATTACAATGTTCATTAAGGGTTATGCTGGATTGCAATGCCCCTCAATGGTTATGTCACATTATGACATTCATCAAGGGATATGTTAATTCCTACATACTTTTTGGGTGTTGTCGGATTTCGATGTTTCTCAATGGTTATGTCACTTTGCGATGTTCATATTGGTTGACACATGTCGAATCGCTACATTCATATTGCTTGACTTATGTCAAAATGACATATGTCAACATTCATATTGATTGTCTTATGTTGAAATGATATATGTCGATGTTCATCATTGTTTTCATATGTCAAATTGTGACATTTATCTTGGTTTTTGAATTGTGATGTTCATCTTGGTTGTTTGAATTGAAACGTTCATCTTGGTTGTTTGAATTCTCGAGTTGTGATGTTCAAATTACTACATTATGTCATCACATCATTGGATTGCAACGTTCCTTAATGGTTTTCTCACACTGTGAGATTCTTCAAGGGTTATGTTGGATAACAAAGTACCTCAATGGTTATGTCTCATTGTGACCATCTTGTTTGACTAATGTTGAATTTCTATGTTCTCAATGGTTATGTTGCAATGAGATATTCATAATGGGTTATGTCATATTACTACGTTCATCAAGGGTTATGTTCGATTGCAATGTCCCTCAATGGTTATGTCACATTACGATATTCATAAAGGGATATGTCACATTGCAACGTTCCTCGAGGGTGTTGTTGGATTTCCATGTTCCTCAATGGTTATGTCACTTTGTGACGCTCATCTTGGTTGCGTATGTCAAATCACTAAGTTCATATTGGTTGAATTATATTGAAATGGCATATGTTGATGTTAATGTTGATTGTCATAAGTCAAATTATAATGTTCATCTTAGTTCAATAATAATATCTCAAACAACTTTTATTTTCTAAACATTAAATAAGAAATATAATTATTATTTTCAACATAATTATATAACTATATATTCCTTAATACAAAGGTACCTAATACTAAAATGACTATGAAGAAAAATTCGAATTTATTATATTTGACATTTAAAAAAAGAATGATAATATCTCAAATACTTTATTTTGTGAACTTAAAATAAAAAATATATAGAAATTATATAGTTATTTCTTTGTATCAATTATTTAATAATGTAATGTAATAATTTCAAGAAAGAAGGATAATATCTCAAATATTTTTTATTTTGTAAACAACAAATAAAAAGTAAATAGAAATATAGTTATTTCTATGCACCAATTATTTAACAATGTAAAGTAATAATTTAAGAAGTGAAATTTTAAACTAATAATAAAAGTGTTTTATTACAATGGTTTATGTAGAATATCTATGTTTTCAATGGTTTTTGTCAATGGTTATGTGACTTTCTGTAACGGTTATGTTTAATTGTGACATTTCTTAATGATTATGTCTCCTTATGAATTCAATTATATCAAATTTATATGTTATTTAATAGCTATGTTGCTATACAATATTCATAACATTCAAAAACTTCAAAAAATCCATAATAAACTATGTCATAAATTTAATAAACCTCTGATATAGATTATTTTATAATCACATAAAAAAGAATAATAATATTTCAAATATATATAGTTGTTATTTTTTACCTAATTATATAAGGATGTATTCCTTAATACCTAGTTTTTATATCAAAATGATTACTAAGAAAAATAAATATGCGTTGCTTTACCTAATTATATAATGATGTATTCAAACCTAATTATTTAATGTTGTATTCTAACCTTATTATTATGAGGAGGTATTCCTTAATACCCTAGTTTTTATATAAACATGAGTACTAAGAAAAATAAATATGCGTTGCTTTACTAATTATATAATGATGTATTCAAACCTAATTATTTAATGTTGTATTCAAACCTTATTATTATAGTACTTAGTAGCAAAATGAGTTTGAATAATTTAAACATAATATACGATAATGATGGTAATATATGATAATGATGGTATTGGAAATATTTTATTTTGTAAACTTAAAATTAATATTAGAATACTTGTTACCAAAATCACTATGAAGAAAAAACATAATATATTATAATTTTATTAAAAATAAGGAATAATGGTATTGGAAATATTTTATTTTGTAAATTTAAAATAAAATTTTTGAAGAAAAATACTTTTTTTATATCAATTGTTTAATAATATAATATAATAATTTAAAGAAATAATGATAATATTGAAAATATTTTATTTTATAAACTTAAAATAAAAATTTTGGAGAAAAATATTTATTTTTTTATATTAATTATTTAATAATATAATATAATAATTTAAAGAAATAATGATAATATATAAATGTAAATAAAAAATAAAGAGAAATATAATTATTCCTTTATACTAATTATTAGTGTTTGTAGAAGTCTTGTTACTATACCAAATTTTTTAGTTGAGTGTGATTTTGTTTTTGGGTTAACGAAAAAAATCTTGTTTTTTTTCTAAATTTTAACTTTGTCAAGAGAGATACAATTTTTTTTTCCTTTCTAATTAATCCTTCAAAACAACATTTTATTATTCCTTTTAATTAATCTTTCAAAATAACATTTTATTATTGGGGTGACAAGGTAATTTAATAGAAAATTTAATTATATAGGTTTAGTGGTTGGAATGGGTGTATGTAAAAATCTAAAAGTTCTTGAAACCACCTAATTGGGAATTGAAAATATTTAAAGTTGTAGGTCAAACAATTTGTTTTGGTTTTTATTGTTGATTATATATATATATCTATATATATATATATATATACTTTTGATTCTTCATTAAATTTAGTACTATCCATCTTCATTAAATTTGATTTTTGTGTACTGTATGACATGATTTTGTGAGAGAGATTTTATGGATTACAATTAGTTTTAATTGAATTTTTTTTTCTAATTAATTGTGGTAGGTAGATTTAGATTTGAGAGTCAATTTTATGGGAGTGTAATTTTATTGTTGAATAATTCATTGAAATAACATAACTACAACAATGAATGCAATGAATGGAATAAATTGATATGTCTCCTATAAGCCACACAGATGAGGTTCTTCCCAACTTCTTGGTTAAAATGAATAGTTTTTTAATTACTTGTTTATTTTTAAATAGTAGTCTAATTTACCTAAAATTTATGTTTGCAAAGTGTGCAATACTTGTTGAACATGTTGAAGGTGTAGATCTAGTATCTTGCTTTGTGCAATTACTTCCTTGCTTCTTGCTTCATAGTGTATGCCTCATGCATAATGTAACTACTTTGTTTTATTGAAGTTTGTTGCTTCATAGTGTATGCCTCATGCATAATACAACTCCTATGTTTTATTGAAGTTTGTTGTGGTATTGGCGTAATGTTTAATCATTTAGCACTTCACTCAAAATTATATTATTTGTATGAACAAGATAGACAAGTGTTGCAACTTTTTCACTGTAAAAAATGGTATATAACATGGGTTTTTAGTTTCATATTTTGGATTTAACAATACATTTTAGTAACAAGTCTATTTAGTAATTTATAGAAAAATAATGATAATAGATAGCTTTGGAATATTTTGGTTAGGTTTTAGTTTTGGTTTTAGGGTTACATTTTATTGTGGAGATTCTAGAAATTGATGATAATGAGATAGTTTTAAAAGATTTTGGTTTGGTTTTGATTTTAAGATACATTAGATTCTTGTGTGTGATAAAAAATTTAAATCCTAATTATATTAACTAAACTCTAGATATATTCATATATAATTTGTGAATATTAACTATTCAAAGTTCTCTTATTTGTATGAACAAGATAGACTTTTCAATGTAAAAAATGGTATATAATATGGACTTTTAGTTTCATACTTTCTTTCCTTTCTTTTTGCTACTTAATTCACTAATTTATACAAAATTACTAATACTCGGTATTTTGGAAGATTTTGGTCTATTTAGTAATTTATGTAATTTAGCTTAAAAAAATAGCAACTCTGTTCAAATGATAGTGGTTATTTTTGGAATATTTTGGATTGGTAATGGATTTAATTTATACAAAATTAATGATAATGGTTTTTTTAAGAATATTTTGGATTGGTAATGGATTTAATTTATACAAAATTATAATGGTTATTTTTGAAAGATTTTGATTTATTGAGTAGTTTTTACAAAATCAATGATAATGGGTTTTTTTAAGAAGATTTTGAATTGGTATTGGATTTAATATTACATTTTATACAATAACAAGTCTAATTAAGTTCTACAAAATTAATGAGAATAGTTATTTTTGAAAAACAATTTATAAAAAAGTAATATAACTGATTTTTTTTTAAAAAAATTGGTTTGGTATTGGCTTAACAATATAATATATTTTAGTAAGAAATCTATGCATGAACATATAGAAAAGTAATGAACATATATAAAAATAATTAAATGATATATTAACTAGACAAACAAAATGAACAACTTAGTCATTAAAATATATTAGCCAACAATAATCATGATAGCAAAATACTCCCAATGCAACTAATTACCCAAAACTATCTCTTTACTCAAGTGAGAATGAAATTAGGAGGAGAAATCACAATGAAGTAGCATGGACAAGTAAAAAGAAGAATAGATTTGATAATTCCCCACGCTTTGTGAGAGGCATAAAAGAACCAAATCGTGGTCCAATTCCATGAGACAATTAACATGACATGGTTTTGTATGCCTCCAAATATTCTAATTTCTGATTCCTTTTAAAGTGGATACGTTAAAATAAACACTACGTTCAGTGCAATTCATGGTTCTGACTCTCATCGAGCAAATGTTGTTTAGTGTATACACATTACTTACTCAAAGAATAAGGATACGCTTGGTTGGCTTACCTTGTACGGAATTAAATTGTTTAGTGTATACACATTACTTACTCAAAGAATAAGGATACGCTTGGTTGGCTTACCTTGTACGGAATTAAATGATTTAAGTGTCAACAGGGAGGATAGTCACGGGGCTACCTTCCAAGTTTCAAAACTGTTCAGCGTTATTCTTGATATAAATAGTTCCGGATGAAAGTAAACCCTATAAATAGTTATAAATAGTTCCGGATGAAAGTAAACCCTATAAATAGTTGTTTCATAGGCGTTTATTTACAGTTTATTGTCAAATTCACATTATACAGATCCTCAAAATGGTTACTTAAAAAGTCGGAACTCGATTTGGAAGAAAACGTAGAATGATTTTTTTTGATAACGTGATTGGAATTTGAAGCCCATGCATTTTAGTTGTTTAACTGTTTTACGAAATAGTTTCTTTTAACCTGCTATATATAGGAATCACTACTTTTCACTAAATACATTATGTTGTTTAACTGTTCTACCTAAATGCTTTTTATCCTAATCTTACCATATAAATTTAGAAATCAATGTTTTTGCTTGTTTAAAAAATCCACTTTAAATGCAAAATAAACACACCACTAAAACCCTGTAGACAATACCAAATCACTAAATCTACTGATCTAACAATTTCTCACCAAATTTCAAACAAATATCCTTCAAAATATCATCCACACAATGATAATGATAGAACATTTAGACTACTCTTTCTTCATATCTCTAACAAATTTTAAATTTTGAAAAGCTAGCGTCCAAAAATTTCTCTCCCTCTACCAAGTTTAAGAGTAAAATATTAAAATAACGTTCGGACCATTTTTTCACTTTCAAAAACATTGAAATGAGTAAAAAGTACGGATAATTTCACACCTGCTTCCACCTTACATCCGTTGTAAATGGCCGCCCAGATATAATTAAGTTTAATTAATCTTGAACTGAAACATAAACTAAAACAATTGAAATCCGAACATCGACAGATAAACGAATCATTGCAATGCTGATGGTGCGCATCATTAAACAGACTATTGAATATTATATATTACCTAACAGAGATGATTTAAACAGAAGAACCGACAGATCGAAGAAAATAAATCTCTAATCAACATGTATTTAGTATATTTCTATTACGTGGGGTTTGGGCAAGAAAGGATAAAGACGTTCCAAACGAAAAGGCATTCTTCAAATTGAAACATAGATTGTGGGAATTGCTCTAACCGATTTCTCTGTACAAAGCTTCGAGAGTGACGCCCACTCAATGTTTTTAAATTCTGGATTTCTTGGAAAGCGAGTCATTAACAGTTGGATAAAGTAGACCGTTCACTTTTTGCTTTCCAACTGCGGGGCAGCCTGTTTTTGTTGATCAACAGCCGTCTCTGCCCCACATGCCGTTCCTTTTTCAGGGTCGCTTACTTTCCAGGCATCCTTAAATACATCCTCTCTTCTTTCATACAGCACTGAAGTTGCAGGGTGCTCCCCCGGTGTTTAGCTTTACTAAATTAGATTTGAATGCTCGTGAATTCTTTTCATTAATTAAGCATTTGTGTTCAGTATAGATTGATAGTTGGTATCTTTACATCTCCAATTTAAGCTCCGTGTGGTGAGTAGTTATCATTTGTAGAACAGAGATAGTATTACAATTATAATGGCGTTGGGAGTGGTAAAGTCCCTGGCGGGGTTTCTCCTGCTGCTGAATTTATGCATGTTTGTGATTGTGGGTGCTATTGCCGGATGGGCTCTCAACAACGCCCTCGACCACACTTACTCTATTGGTATTTATTACTTGTATGCATAATATGTTTTTGTGCTTTTATACCATGGAGTGTTTGGTTGATTGATTCTATGAGTAACTTGCAGGTCCTGGAAAAGCTCTTCCAGTGGGATTTTCTCCAGTGTATTTTCCAATGGGGAATGAAGCGACAGGATTCATGGTTATGTTTTCTTTGATAGCTGCTGTAGTAGGAGCTGCTTCATGCCTTTCAGGACTCCATCATCTCCGGGTTTGGACTGCCCATAGCTTGGCTTCCAGTACTGCATCCTCCATGACAGCTTGGGCCCTCACACTACTCGCCATGGGGTATATATATAATAACTACAAGTTTACATTATATATATGTGTATGTGAAAGTGTCAATAAGAATTATGATCTCTGATTCATCTATGAAATTTGGACGATCTAATCATTTTTCATTCACAAAACTGCAGGTTGGCATGCAAAGAGATCCATATGGGCGGCCGAAACACAATGTTGGTATGTAATACTCCTATGCTATCATGTTCATACGGCCACTGATTTCCTCCTTCCTTTAATTCTGTTATGGCGTTTTGTATCGTTAAGATATGGTAACTTTGCATTTGTGTGCAGATAACGTTGGAGTCATTTCTTATTATTCTGTGTGTATCAAAGCTCTTCTACATCTTACTCATTCACGCTGGATTCTTCGGAGGAAATTATTGTTCTTACCAGGACACCTACGTCGCCACAACTACAACTACAGCCGAGCCTCAGAAAGGAAGCACAATTGTGACCTCCTCGGTCTAATAGTAGATCGCCTGTCATCTATCAGGATATGATGAATGGCCTTTTTGTTCGTAACTAGCAAGAGGGATGATAAACATATATTTTTTTTAAATCTGATACTACAGGTTTAACGAGTTGGATTTCTATCCGTTCCTTACATGCAGCATACACGAGGATTCAGTTTCTGTACGAGTTGCAGCTTTGTATTAGCTAAATCTATGTTTCTTTTAACGCACATACTTATTATGAAAATAAGTTTCTCTTCAACTAAAATCTTACTTCCGTTCAAGGTTTTTCTTAATTAATCTGTTCTCACCCGGTTCTCAATGAATAAATCCAAGGCGCCAGCAATTATTAGTAATTTTAGTGGTGCAGATCCCAAACCCTTAGTCACATTCTCATCCATAATTAATAATTTTAGTGGTGCAGATCCCAAACCCTTAGTCACATACTCATCCATATTTAATGACGTAAGAGCAACCAACGGTAACCTAAAAATACATCTAATACTAGAGGTACAAGAGTGTTCCTTTAACCAATCATACATCATATAAATTTCCAAGGCACAAGAGAATTTAATGACCAAATGATCATAACATAAGATAAGGCGCAAGGTAATCAACCTTATTTTATCGTGCAAAAGTAAACAAATTCTAAATTAAACATGCATCCACATATCCTCCAATCACATATCTAAACATACATCATCAATATTCAAGCACACCAATAATCCTATTACTTTATCACATCATAATTCTTGGCACAAAGGTACTCTTTTAAATCTTAACTGGTGCAAGAGCTATAATGCCTAGTCAAACATATGTTAATCATTAATCTAGAAGCACGAGAGTGAACAACTTAATTTAGATTGTGCAAGAGGTTATAAAAGCTTAATCAATTCATTTTTTACATTAATTTAATGGTGCAAGAGTAATCGACCTAAATTTAAAGGTGCAAGGTAATTATCCACTTATTTCTCAAGGCGTGTGGTAAACAACATTTTTAATTGATCACACATCAATCATATTTCAAGGCGCAAGAGGAAGTAACTATTAAAAGCTAACTCCAAGGCTTAAGAATAATCATGAATTATATTTCATGGCGCCAAGGAAAATCTAATCGCACCACCTATTACACATCAATAAAAGACGCAATTACCACATATGACACAAGACAAGACAAGGATTAAAAGAGGAACGAGAAATGAGACAAGGAAAATAGAACCACGGTACCAACCATAAGAAAGGCCCCATGAGCATCAATTCAAGTAAAACTTGGGGGATTCACTACTGCTTAACCCATCTGTTTAGGAATTACAACATTATCCCAAGGCAACAACAATGCAACTCTAAACCAATCAATGAGTCAACCCATCGTCAAGTAGAGGAGAGAGTGCTAAGGTGCCTCTCTAAAACCTTAATCAATTAAAAGGGGCGGACAACAAGGAAATAATGAAACACATAACACCCTAGTAACAAGAGCACATAAGATCACTAACAAAGGATTCGCCACCGATCTGGACATGTACAAATGCTAAACCAATCTCCTCACGTTATACTTAAATTATCTAGAGCGAACAACTACTCATTAAAGTCCTTAGTCAATGTAATAAAGGATTTACCCCCAACAATGATTTAAAGGAAATCAATAAAATTTGTTTCCAATCCAAATACCTCTAAACTGAAGGCATGAATTTAGGATATAATCAAGGAGAGAGGTGACGTACTAAAAGACTTCCTTGGCATTAAAAAGGATTCAGCGCAAACGCATAAAGAAAGCCAACAACCTCGAAGGATGCGAGTGGAAGGGTCAGAAGCCATAAAAGCTCTTCAACGCAAGGGACGAAATTGGGTGGTAGGAGTGGTTTACATCATCAATTACTGTTATGAAAATATGACGGAGAACCAACAATTCGCAAAGGCAATATGCTAAATGCATGGGTATTCTTGTTGTGCCAATTTTAGGAGAAAAATCGCAGAGGCAATGCTAAATGCAAGGGTATTCTTGTTGGGAAAATTTAAGGATGGAAGGTTGTGTACAAACACCGACCAAACGCAGAGCATTTATGGTGAAAAGATGTAAGACACAGTGAGAACGCAGGCAATCACATTAAGATCATATACCTACAGGTGCAAATTGTTAGGGTCCTAATCCACACATAGGTAAAACAATATATTGAGATGTAATAAAGGTCAATGTTAATAAGGCCTTGCAATAAAATAGAATAAGTCGAATGTAAGAAGACCTAACATAATCTTCCGCTTCTAGAAGGATCTTCCTCTAGATACTTCTTTTGATAGACATATTTAGTATAAATAGGAGTTGAGGGTATGTGAACCCTAGCTTGGATATTATTGTAATAGAGTTCTGTTCAACTAGAGGTTACCCCCTCGAAGAGGCCCATGAACATTATTTTCTGAATCAAAGTGTTATTTCTGTTGTTATTCTTATATCATTGCAGTGCTATTGTAGTGATTGTTCTAGTTATATTCTTGTTATTCTAGCATTTCTAGAATTTTATTTTTGTTCTTCATACTTTTTATATTTGGTATATTACAAGTGGTATCAGAGCACTTTCCTCGGTAGAAAGTGTGGGTTAATTTTTTTTTTCCAGGGTAGAGACGTATTCCGACATCTTTAAGCCACAAAGATCTGTCGTTACGCGCATAAACCTGGGGTTGAGGGATTCATACACGTAGGAAATACAGGTGGTACTTAAGCGCACATCTGTTGGCCACCCTTA
>SNQJ01S0011416.1:131178-157176 GCA_010110895.2 Picea sitchensis
GGCCACTATGAGTTTTTGGTCATGCCCTTTGGCTTGTGTAATTCCCCCTCCACCTTCCAAAGCCTCATGAATCATGTCTTCCGTCCTTTTCTCCACCATTTTGTCTTAGTTTTCTTTGATGATATCCTCATCTATAGAAAAACCTGGACTAAACTCTTTTTATATGATTATGAGCTCCTTTACAAGAAAGGCAAAGAAAATGTGGTTGTGGATGCACTTTCCCACAAATATGAAGATGAAGGATCCCTTTTTTCTCTTTCCTTCATTGTACCATATTGGCTCCAAGCTGTTCGCCAGGAATGGCTACAAGATCCCAAAAGTTCACATCTGATCCAACAATTGCAGTCCAATGCTCCAACTTCCCCAGGGTACTCCTGGCTCCATGATGAGCTTCGATACAAAGTCCGCTTGTATTTAAGTAAACAATCAAAGCTTAAATCCACAGTACTTTCTAATCTTCATGCTATACCCACAACGGGGCACTCCGGGTTCACCAAAACCTATGACAGGGTCAAACGTTCCTTTTTCTGGGATGGTATGAAGCAAGACATTCGTAATTTTGTCGTTGAATGTGATGTGTGTCAATGAGACAAGGGAGAAACAGTCAAATCTTCGGGCACACTACAAATGCTTCCGATTCCACCTGCTATTTGGAAGGATATCTCTATGGATTTTATTACCGGCTTACCCAAATTGGGAAAGAAATCAGTCATCATGGTGGTTTTTGATCGCCTTTCCAAGTATGCTCATTTCTGCGCTCTTCAAAACCCGTTTACAACATCCACAGTGGCTCAAATTTTCATGGATCAGGTCTTCAAGCTTCATGGCATGCCACACTCTATTGTTTCTAATTGTGACCCAACTTTCACAAGCAATTTTTGTCAAGAATTGTTCAAGCTACAAGGTACCCAATTGCATCTCAGCTCAGCTTATCATCCCCATACTGATGGTCAAATAGAAGTTGCCAACAAGTGTTTGGAGACATATTTGAGGTGTTTTTCCTCAGAAAAGAAAAATCAGTGGGCTCAATGGTTACCCCTAGCTGAACGGTGGTACAACACTTCATACCATACAACTACACGCATGACTCCTTTTGAAGCAGTATATGGACATAAGCCACCTTCAGTTCTCTCATACTTACCTAGTGTCTCGAAGGTCCAGGCGGTTGGCCAAACACTTATAGTTTGAGAGGCTATTCTCGTACCCTCAAACAAAATTTGGTCATGGAACATAATTGCATGAAGAAACAAGCAGATCAAGGTCGCTCTGAACATCAATTTGCATAAGGGGATCAGGTGTTTCTTCGACTACAACCTTACAAGCAAACTTCCCTCAAGGTCGATCATTGTCAGAAGCTAGCGCCCAAATTTTATGTTCCTTATACCATTCTCAAGTGTGTGGGACAAGTAGCCTATCAATTAGCTTTGCCCAGTCATTCGAAGTTGCATCCTATTTTTCATGTTTCATGCTTAAAGAAGGTGATTGGAGCTAAGTGCCAAATTCAAACTAACCTTCCCAAGTTAGCCGAAGAAGGATCCATTTGGCTACAGCCACAAGCAGTTTTGGACCAGCGTGAGTGTCGCCCGCGTTAGAGAACCATCAAGGAAGTGTTAGTCCAGTGGAAAGATACAACTTCAGCAGATGCACTTGGGAACCAACTACCGTTCTGCAGCAATTTCCACATCTCAAGCCTTGAGGACAAGGTTGTTTTTAAGGGGGAGGACATGTTAGGGTCCTAACCAGAACATAGGTAGAACAATATATTTGGATGTAATAAAGGTCAATATTAATAAGGCCTTTTAATAAAATAGAATAAGTCGAATGTAAGAAGACCTAATAGAATCTTTCACTTCTAGAAGGATCTTCCTCTAAATGCTTCTTTTGATAGACATATTTGGTATAAATAGGAGTCGAGGGTATGAGAACCCTAGATTGGATATTATTGTAATAGAGCTCTGCTCAACTGGAGGTTTCCCCCTCGAAGAGGCCCGTAGACATTGATTTCTAAATCAAAGTGTTATTTTTGTTGTTATTCTTATATCATTCCAATGCTATTGTGGTGATTGTTCTGGTTATATTGTTGTTATTCTGCCATTTCTAGCATTTTATTTATGTTCTACATACTTTTTATATCTAGTATATTACACAAATGCTTTGATTAATACTGGATTTGATGTGGCTTGGGGTTCAAGGTAAACTTATAAGTTGGTAGATTTTCATCTTCAGACTAACAAATGATTCTTAATGGCCAAGGGCCTTGCTCAACTAACTAGGAATGACAACTTAGTGTTTTAAATGGATAAGTAACAGGCAATCGAAAATCCTATAGCCATCACCTGGCAGCAGGCAGATTCACCATAGTTATAGTAAATCTTTGTCTGTAGCCCATCTGATTTCAAAGGGATAACATTTCTCAAATGTAGAATCAAACACACGTCAAAATCATAGTGGGAATAAGTTTGTCCAATATATATCTTGTAAACGGATCTTTGCTTTAACGTTTGCACTTTTTGAAAAATTAAGAATATAAACCTTTACAGGAAGGATGTATTTTGTATTCGGATCTTTCCTTTACCTGTGCACTTTTGAAAAATTAAGAATAAAAACATTTACAGGAAGGATGTATTTTGTAGTTGGATCTTTCCTTTAACCTGTGCACTTTTTGAAAAATTAAGAATAAAAACCTTTACAAGAAGGATGTATTTTGTATTCGGATCTTTCCTTTAACCTGTGTACTTTTTGAAAAATTAAGAATAAAAACCTTTATAGGAAGGAATATTTAGTGTTGATGGTGATAATTTCTTATGTCTCTCTGTAATATGTGAAACGTTTTACCGTTTGTTTCTTACCTGCAATTTGTTTCCATGTTTCTTCAAACTAATACGACAAAATTGCACATTTAAGGTAAACAATTAAACTAATATTATAAATTAATAATTAAAACTTTGTTGGGCATTACCCATGAATTTCTCTCTGCATTAACACGAATTTTGTAGGCAGGGATCACTAAAACAACTGGCTAAATTTATCAAATGCAAGGATAAGGTGCCCACCAAAACACAGAGAAGATAGCAAGGGGAAAACGAAGCCCCGAAAAGGGAAATTTGTGGTGTTTTCGGACAATACTATATTGTTTAAAATGCTGGGATAAGTCACCAGTTTAGAGGCGACTTGTTGAAGTAAAAGTTGGGGTGAATTACCAATGCAAAAATGATTCGTGCAGGAAAAAACGCCTGGGTAAAGGTTAACGCAATGTGTGTTTCATGTTGTGTGGTTTATGAAGAACTGGGCGAATGATATCAACACATAAAAAAGGGATGAAATAAACACCCTAATAAAACACAAGTTTTGGTAGAAAATTATAGCTCCTCGAGGATAAAAAGTATCTGGAGGTGATCGGTACCTGACATTCCCTTTTCTTTTTAAAAGGAGAGTCAACAATTTACTAGTAGCTACAGGCAGAAGGAAAGCACATCTTAAGGGATTGACCGTGCTATCGAGGGATAATCTATTTGGAAAGGAGGTGAGGAACAAATGCAGAAGTTTTAAAGAAACTCAACTGCAAAAGCATCCCCAAAAATTTTGGTCCACAAGAAATTCAGCGATGGAATTTACACCTATGTTCTAAAACTGCCCCTAATCTCAACAGTCTGATCATGCATTCTTTATAATTAATATAAGAAGATAATATGTTTCCAACCCACGAAAGGGGGTGTCTAAAAAGCTACAATCAGAAAGCAAGTAAAACAAAAGGGTCCACCAATAAACACTTAAGGGAATAGGAGAATCGATTCTTCATAAAACTTTGCACAAATTCTCATTCGTTAACTAATTACAAAAATTAAAACATCACATAACTCATAATTACAACAGCTTACGATAATTACAATGACAATCAAATTAAAACTTAAGGAAATTCGATCTCAGAATAGGATTACCTTAATCGATGACAAAGATGTTTCCCCATGCTTGCGCTCCATCCATCTCCCTGCTTGCTAACTGTGAATACCTCACCGGTACCTCCCAGCCAACGCTAGGGGTACTCTTCTTCCCCCTTAGCCCCCCGAGCCGCAAAGGGGCCATGCACACAACCAGAGAAAGCTAACTCCCAACTCGTCTCGCAAGGTCGAGCTACCACTCTCTATTCGAGCTGGGCATCCAAACTCCCACAAGAAAAATTCTACCAACGTAACCTTACGCATACCAGTCGTGATCCATTCCCCTTCTCTTCCATTTCTTTTATAGAGTTCTCTTAGTGACTAGTTGCCAAAATGCACATTCAATTATTTTGTTAAATTTTTATTAGGAATATTCTCGCCCATACACTTGTCACTTGATCCCTTAGTTGCATCAAAAACTAATTTGATTAATTTGATTAAATTGTCAATTTCCCTCACCCACCTAAAAGTGTCCTAAATACGCTCCTCGATGTCCCTTTATTACCTCACATTCCCTTAAAGATTGTCACCTTTCGGAATTAGCAAGTTTTCCACATAGACATCAATTAATTTTCTTGGATAATTTAATTCTCCTTTAAATTCTAAATTTGATTTTTCTCTATCCCCCATTTATTAATGGATTAATTAATTTTTAGACCTCATACCCTATTTAGACCTAGGATTTAATTTCACTAGGCTTAGCAATTTTTATTTTTATTTTAAAGGGAAATTTTATAATTAATAAACTTTACTCATACAACATTTATTTTAAGGCTAACCATGTCCAAATAAGATANTAGACCTCATACCCTATTTAGACCTAGGATTTAATTTCACTAGGCTTAGCAATTTTTATTTTTATTTTAAAGGGAAATTTTATAATTAATAAACTTTACTCATACAACATTTATTTTAAGGCTAACCATGTCCAAATAAGATATTGTTTTCTAGGCACCTAGGTTCATTGACTCACCACTGTTAAAAACAAATCGCCACATGCCCTTTAGGACGCACTATGTGCTCCAAGGGTGCACTCGCCTTTATCCATGTTTCATTCATGCGACGTGGCCTTCAAGACGCACTATGTGCTCCAAGGGTGCCACTCGCCTTTTGACTGATTATGGTAGACGTCCGCCCTTGTAGTCAATAATCCGTCGGGAGACCTTATGGGAGACTAAGGGCCTCTAAGGAATAAGGACCCTACCTTATTGCGCTCCCCTTATAATCTTCGTGGGTGACTATCTTAGTCTACCCTCACGGCATCGTGGATCTCTTGAACTAGGTAATCGTTAACCTACAGTTCAAGCCATGTCGGGAGTGCTAGTAAGTTGTGGCAGGGATGTTTCCACACCTATCCCTCAATATCTCTAGTTGTCGTGCATGACCCCTTTACTTCAAATGTGAGTCTGATTAGCAAGCTATCGTCAGCCTGCATCCATTAACAAACATGTTAGCAATCCATAAACAACATCATAATATTATTCATATGTCACATATGCAATAGCAGAAATACACAAACCATAAATATTCCACTCCCTGACACAATTTGGAGTCCAAGGAGGTCCATCGAGGCCATCGACATCCTCAATCTTCCAAGAGTCCTTCACAATCAGGAGAAACCAGTCAATAGCACCTGTCTATACATAATAACATAACATAACATCATAAATCACAATCTCATCATCAGAATCCCTAAGAAAAGCAATCACTCATATAATGAACCAGATCACTTGCATGCCAGTGTCCTCAAAGAATAAGTCACATAAGAAATGCGTGTAAGAGCGGGATGTTACATACACCCCCTCTTGTTTTAAATTATGTCCTGAAGTTTCATAGTATACAAGTGAAAAAATAAAGTATCTGACAATATCTAAATGCCTAGCTATCAAACAAAGAAGGAAACTATTGACGCATATCATATGCATCCTCCTAGGTAGTCAATTATGGACTATAATTGTCCCACTGGACCTTAACTTGATCGAAAGTTCGAAGTCGTAGCTGTCGAATGTGATGGTCTAGAAAGAAGATTGGCTCCGCCGTGAGTGCACTCTCGCCCAACATTCACCAAGAACTCAAGTCAATTACATGCGTAGGATCACTATCCTAAAGTCACACAGAGATACAAGATAAATATTGAGCAACACCTCAAGGAATGAGGCACGGTTAGCCGTTAGGCCCTTCATAGGTATGGTCACGAGATGCACATCGACAAAACCCTTATGTTGATCTTGCGCTTCTTCCGACCCTTTTTAATTATTTGTATTTGTTCGTCCAATACTTGGATCACTTCTGGTCCTACCAGGACCCCATCCTCGAGTTGATCCCAACTCAAAGGCGTCTTCCATGGTCACCCATAAAGAAACTCAAATGGATCCATCTTATTGGCACTTTGATAGATGTTGTAAGCCAACTCTACCAATGGCAAGAACTATTCCCAACGTTTATGTTGGTCCAACATACACATACGCAACATGACCTTCCAAAGTTTGTTTTGTTTGTTTTTTTTACCCGTCTACCTCCAGGTGATACGCGGTACTAAATTTAAGCTGGGTTCCCAAGGCCTCTTCGAAACTAGTCCAAAATCGTCCTATAAACACCGATCCTTGATCGGATATGATCCTTTTGGTACGTCTAGCAGTCTCAATATCTCTTTGATATAAAATCTAGCTATACCTGGTGCCTAATGTGTCATGCATACAGGGTCAAATGTGAACTCTTCATCACAGTGTCAACTATCATGAAAATCGAGTCATGTCTCCTTGCCGTCAGCGGCAATTTCCCCAATGAATTTCATCGAAATGACCTCTCATTCAATTCCAGAATAGCTGGTGGTCATAGCAATACTGTCGGATTCTATGCTCAACCTTCACCTTCCGACCTTCTAGACATCTTACCACATAGTTGACGATGTCCGCCTGTATCCCTTCTAGAAGAATAAGGGCTTAAGGTATGTCCTCACCTGTATGACTCTGGAATGAGCCATGTACACTGCTCTATGAGCTTCGCATAAGATCAAACTTCTCAATTCGTCATTGGGATGTAAGTAAATCCGATTATTATATCTCAATGATCCGTTGTTCTCCACAGTATATCCCTCAATTTTGGTACCAACATGGTGTCTTGTCCAATAGAATTCCTTAACCTCTTTATACCAGTCATCATCGCATTGTAGTTAGAATCATTTCACGAAGATTCGTTCGAAGAGGCAATACTAACAATAGGCATGGTCTCTGACTCAATGCACCCGCCTCTATTCACTGTTCCTTTTATGTAGGAAATCTCAAAATCATACTCGCTAAGCCATTCTGACCAATGCCTTTGCAGCGCGTTCAAGTCACTTGGCGTAATAAGGTGTTGCAAACCACAGTGGTCCATTTTTTTTTTTTTGAAATTTCATCCAATCAGGTAGTGTCCCCACATTATGAGGGAATACACAGTGGCTAATAACTCCAATTCGTGCGCTGCATAGTTCTCCCCATGATTTCTTAACTTTCTCGATATGCAAGCGATCTCTCTACCATCTTGCATCAAGACTCCACCTAAGCCTTCATTGGATGCTTCAGTGCATACTAGGAAGTTCTCATCCATGTCAGGTACTTTTAGTATTGGCGTTATCGTCAACAGCTCCTGGAACCTTCAAAATGCTTCTGTACATTTCTTTGTCTATAAAAACTTATTGTTCTTATTCTGCAACTCCGTAATCGCATTTGCTATCTTCGAAAAACCCTCAATGAACCATCAATTATATCCCACTAAACCCATGAAGCTACATACTTTAGGGATGTTCGTCAGCACAGGCCATTCCATAATAGCCTCCACCTTCGGCGGATCCACAACGATACCTTCCCCAGAGATAACATGCCCTAAGAAATTAATCCTCGATAACATTGCGATCGTCTCTCGTAATTCATTCTCTCGCAACACTATAGTACCAAGCATAAAATTTCATCATGATATTACGTCATCTGAGAATATATCAAAATGTCGTCAAGTAATACTCAACGGTAGTCAATTAGAGCCTCCACGACCCATCCTTCTTCCATATGAAAATAACAAGAGCACCCCAAGGCAACACACCTGGACGTATAAGTCCTAGATCCAACAACTCGTTCAACTTCATTTTCAACTCATGTTCTTAGGGGTTGATATTCGATAAGGCGTTATTGCTATCAGTTTAGTTTTAGATTTTAAGTCGATGGTAAATTCCATCTTGGCTTCGGGTGACGCACCTGGTAATTCTTCTGAGAATGGTGTCTGCAATCTCTCATACTACCGGAAGGTTTTCTAATCCTTCCGCCACACCCTTGACATTCTGCACTAAGTATGCATATAACTAGCATCCGTATGCATGCTCTCTTGTAGTTGTAAGGAAGAAATGAACCTCATATATACTCCCTGGTTCCTTCCTACAAACACTCGTCTCTTTCCCTCATCATCGACCCAAATCAATCGTTTCGTCTTACATTTGAGTATCGTCTCAAGTGATTCCACCCAATCCACTCTAATCACGTCGTCAAGATCTTACACTATTCCCCAAGTTAAAGCAACAATTCATACCCCCTTCCTTCAACCATCCGGTTGGCACCTGAAGCCATATCGACGAATCTAAACTCGTCATGTTGAATGCCTTTATTTGAATCTTTTCAACACGATACTAGAAATAGATCTCTCTGTAGCACTGGGATCTAACAAATACTAATTTTGGTTGGCGATAGTACCCGACGCCTCGAGCACAGTGGTATGGCGCTCGACCTGGTGGTTATTCACCACGATCAAGAATCTTGTGGGCTATTCCCATATCCACAACAATAGTGTGTCCCGCTGACCCGACCACTTTGGCCTTTTCAATCGAACAGTCTTGCTGGTAAGGTGGATCTCCACATGTCCAGTGCCCGTTTCTAGTCCAGTACCCCTGGTTCCAAAGTAGAAGCCACTGTCTTACCAGACTGAAACCCTAGTATGTTGTGCTAAAAAAGCTTAACAGTTGTTATTATTGAATGTCATGGTCCCCTGTAGGGGGTATTCTGTTGAGGAACCCATTGTCGAGGTGTCGGGAAAAAGGGTTCTATAGACGTATCTTGATACCAAGATGTCTTATCTGGTTGGTGTCTGATGCTGCTGCGCACCAAATTTCGTCAGTCCAAACGATATTGCAGGAGTCCTGCCCTGAATCTTGTGGTTAAATCTTCTTCAGCTAAGAGGCCTACTAGACTGCATCGTGCAACGTAGGAGGCATTTAGACCCCCAACTTCGTACAAAGATGGAGTTATGGCCACACACAAACTTGCTAACCTCTAGATTCTCTGCGTTCAGATGCGGGGCATACCGAAGTATCCCCATAAATCTGATCTCATAATATGGAACCTTATGACCACCTTGTCGTAATGCACTGAACTCATCGAGTTGGCACTCAATGAATTCCTCTAACAATTAATTCTCTCGAAACCGTTCCCATAGCACGGCTCCGAAGACCATGTTTATTTGAGGTAGGAGCGCCTTCCACCTTATAAGAGCACTCCCCTTTAGTTGAAGACCACCATGGGGACCTTCGTGCTGGAGGTCGTAACCGCGAAGTGAAAATCACATCGCCTTGTTCTCTAGCCATGCCTCGGTGACTGAGCCGTCCATGGCACTTGTGAACTTGGGAACCAAATCTTCTAGAGTTTTCCATGAACGCGACTAGTACTAGTTGTGCGCGTTGTGGACCCTCAAGGGTACAGGCACCCTTGCCTTATCTTAGTATGGATGATTAGTCAAGACCTCTGACATTTCCCTGGAAGGACCCTGTCAGACCCAACGCAATCCGCTTATGCTCAATACTTGTTCTTCTCCTTGGGGTTTGGACCCCTCTAATGCGGGTGCTACTAGAGGCATCAAGCCTCCTCCCCTGGCACCATGTCGCGAATCTCTACAAGGTCCTATAACTATGATTACCAGAAGGACAAGTTAATAATTCAATTAGCATTGAGTATTAATCAAGGGATTAATTCAGTGGGAGGTGTGTCTATCCACAGTCGCAGGGTTAAACCCGCTCTGATACCATATGTAATGGACCCCATCATTACGACAACAAAAGTGACATACAACAAGTAATTTTTTTTTTCCTTTTTTGCTACGTTAGGTAAATAAAACATCATAATAAATAACAACATCCTCGACACATCTTTCACATATAATAATGAAACAATATCAATGCATAACCATCAATTACGATACAATGCAAACACATCATCATCATCATGAACCATGACACACATACCGATGTATTAACACATTAATTAAAAGCTGCTCAACATCATCGCATTCCACATTAATAACGAGGAATAAACAAAAGAATCATAAACGCTCATCGACCACATCAATCCATCTACCTAACATCAATTAATCAAGTCACAATAGTAATCCTTCATATAACACATAGTAGACCATAATAAATCCAAGGCACCAACAATTATCGGTTATTTTTGTGGTGCGGATCTCAAACCCTTAGTCACGTACTCATCCATAATTAATGATGCAAGAGAAACCAATGGTAACCTAAACATACATCGAATACTAAAGGTGCAAGAGTGTTGCTTTAACCAATCATACATCACATAAATTTCCACGGCGCAAGAGAATTTAATGACCAAACCATCATATAGAGACATAAGATAAGGCACAAGGTAATCAACTTTATTTTATCGCGCAAGAGTAAACAAATTCTAAAATAAACATGCATCCACATATCCCATAACGCTCGAGTAAATATCAACCTTATTTTCATCATGCCAAGGAAATCCAATCATATATCTAAACATACATCATCAATATTGAAGCGTACCAACAATCTTATTACTTCATCACAGCATAATCCATGGCACAAAGGTACTCATTTAAATCTTAACTGGCGCAAGATCTATAATTCCTAGTCAAACATATGTCAATCATTAATCTAGAATCATGAGAGTGAACAACATAATTTATATGGTGCAAGAGGTTATAAAAGCTTAATCAATTCATTTTNCTACATTAATTTAATGGCACAAGAGTAATCGACTTTAATTTAAAGGCGTATGGTAATTATTCACTTACTTCTCAAGGCATGTGGTAAACAACCTTTTTAATTGATCACACATCAATCACATTTCAAGGCACAAGAGGATCTAATTATTGGATGATCAATCCTGCTCTTTATTTAAGGCACATCGGTAAATAATTTTCTAAAACAATAATTCCTCACGCTAACTCCAAGGTGCAAGAATAATCATGAATTATATTTCATGGCACCAAGGCAAATCTAATCGCACCACCTATTACACATCAATAAAAGACGCAATCACCCCATATGACACATGCCAAGGATTAAAAGAGTAAGGAACAATGAGACAAGGAAAATAGAACCACTGTACCAACCACAAGCAAGGCCCTGTAAGCATCAATTCGAGTAAAACTTGGGGGATTCACTAGTGCTTAACCCATTTGTTTAGGACTTATAAAATTATCCCAGGGAAACAACAATGCAACTCTAAACCAATCAACGAGTCAACCCACTGTCAAGTAGTGGAGAGGGTGCTAAGGTGCCTCTCTAAAACCTTAATCAATCAAAAGGGGGTGGGAAGCAAGGAAATACTGAAACACATAGCACCCTTGTAACAAGAGGACATAAGATCACTAACAAAGGATTAGCCACCAAACTGGACATGTACAAATGTTGAACCAATCCCCTCACATTATACTTAAATTATCCAGAGCGAACAACTACTGGTTAAAGTTCTCAGTCAATGCGATAAAGGATTTAAGCCTGTTACACATTATTTTTGTCATCCCTATGACCGTTAATGATGTAAACCTATCCTTTGTCTTTAGAAGGATCAGTGGCCCAAATTCCTGAAGAAAGAAGGGAGAAGAAATTTGCCTGAGAGAAGAAATTATATTTTCCTTTGTAAAAAACCTATTAAGGAAGGTCATCATAGGCTACACTATATATAGGGTGTGATGATGCCTGATCATCACCCGCTTCTCTAAAGCTAGGCTGCGACATCTCCGCAGGCTGCACTATACTTAGGGTGCAACGATTTACGTACATGGGAAAAATGAGCATCTTCTCGATGCTTCTAGAAGAAGAATATTCTATGGTGAGGTGGCCTCTAATTGATTTGGATCTTACTCACTTTTATGATTTAGTGGGATCATCCTAACCTCCTCACCTTATCCTCTTCATCTTATAAAAGGAGAGGAGATCTCATGGAAAAAGTTAGATTGGATTGAGTTTGAGTTTTTGGAGATTGGTAGCTTGGTTAGATTGGCTTTGAGTTTTGCTTTGTCAAGATAGATTGTGAGAGACTTTCATATCTATAGTCTCAGAATTCTTGGAGCAGAAGTGTGTGGGAAACAAGGGTCTGTTGGAAGGAACCTTACAACATCAAGGCTTTGGTTTTAATCTCTCTTTCTATTATTTAATACAGATGCACTTTTCTTTCCTATATGAATCTTATTTGTCCATATTGTATGTTTCCTTGATCACATACATAGTTTCATATCAAGTAGGCTATGTTATTCTTGTCTTCATTGGATTTTGTTCCTTTGCAGATATTTCTCCATAAGCCTTACGATAGAGATTGGATTGCATTGACGAAGTTGGATCTTCGATATTTAAAATGTATGTCCTAGATCCATTTCTCATTTGATAATTGAAATCTAAGGAAAGAGTAGTGTATTGTCTTGTTTTTTTCTAGTTTCATAGTGAATCTATGGGGATTGATTTGTGTCCGCACTTAACAATTAGCCCGATAACAAAATTGGCGACCATACTGGGGAACATATTGTTTTACCAGTTTGTCTTTCTTTCTTTCTTTGATTGCCTGGGTTCTGTTTTCTGAGTCACTGGGAGATCCAAATGAACTCTTTGACTGTTTAAATTAACTGGGAAAACCTTTTTACCTTTTATTTTTTCCATTTTTCCTTTGATCGTCGCACCCTTGTTTGAGGGACAGTGCGACAATTTAGGATTGATGCACCCTACCTTTTGACATAGTGTGACATTGTTGCACTGTATTTTTCATCTAGCCTGCGACGATCAAGGATCCTCGCACTATGTTAGTTTTATATCCTGCGAAGATTGTGTGAAAAAATAAATTTTGGTGTTTTTCCTTGCCCAGATCTGTGATAAGTGTTTTGGGGTGATTTTTTGAGTCTAATTACAGTCTGCTTGAGATATTTCAATCTCCTTTTAGCCATCTTTTCTTTGTTTTAGCTTGTGTGCTTTTGAAAGATTTGATTTCTTTCTTTGAGTGTCTTTCAGTTACAAAGCATTGTTTTTCTTTAGAATTCTTTGGTGAAAGAACTTTTTTTACTTTTATTGAATAGTTCCTGATAAAAGTGAAAACTTGTTTGGGTTGCTTTGTTTTATAGAGATTTGCTATTACTTTTAGCTATCTTTGAAACAAAAAATCTGTATTTCTTGCTTTTCATTAGTTTGGGGGCATCTTTGCATTTGAAGTAGCGAAATTGCATGGTTTTGGGGGGGGTCAAGAATTGTGTATTGGTGTACAGTCTCTTTGGCTAATTTCTTGAAAATATTGATATTGATGAGTTTAATAAGATTTTGGGGCATTGTGTCTGGAAGTGATAAACGTTTTATCCTTCTCGTAATATAGCTTTCATCGAAACGAAATATTTTCATTTTCATTTCTTTGCATTGTTTAGAGTCGATCAAAACATCATTTAGTCCACGCCATTTTCCTCTTGAGTAACAACAGCCTTAAAATAAAGCGTTTATAAAAATTGATTAGACATTTTTATATTTTATGGTAGCAAACCTACATTAGATTAGTTGTAGGGATTTGGAATAGGTGTGAAAGATAACTTTCCAAAGCTACAAAAAAACATAATATCTTGTGATACAGAGAGTTCAAATCCACTTGCTACATTTTTTCCTAGGAAGCTCTTCTAACACAAGGGTCAAACCTGAGGTCGCATTAACACTGACAGAGTTACTCACCCTTCTCTGTTGGTCTTGGTGTAGAGATTGTGCATATTATTGGGGGTCAATTGAGGGTATACGCACGATTATGTGTGGGAGCTTCTCGAGTTAATTTTGGGCTTAGATACCCTTCCCTTGCGCATGGATCGGACTGTCGATTCTTTCCCCAGACATCATTGTCGTAATTGGTAACCTTAGTGGCCTATCTCTTTAGGGTCTTTACACGAGGTGACTGTGGAGGGGAAAGTCTTCACGGTACCTAGAATCGACATTGGCCGAACTCATTCAAGCTCCTTGGAGGGTATACCCATGATTATGTGTGGGAGCTTGCACCAGGGTGTAAGTTCATTAAGCAGGTCGTCAACGTAACTTTTCCACCCGCTCTATCTCAGCCCCTTCTTACATTGTTCCCACGATGTTGGATTTCATCTCCAACTAGTGAGTTAATTGTGAGAAGGTTTTGTTTTCTTGCTTTTTTACTAGATTTTTAGCGTGTGTTGTTTGTTTTCCCTAGTAGAGTCTAGGTTGGATCTTTATTTAATGGCTTTAGTTCCTGGAACGACCAATGAGGGAACCCCTTTTCCAGGGGAACCTTTTGTTTTTCCTTGTTATGAAAACGTTGGTCCTCCTCACATCACTACTTTGATCCTTCTGGGTCTCATAATTGGAATACCGATATGGTTGTTTTCCACTCGGGTAATACTGAATGTAGCTAGTTCTTCGATTGTAATCACTTCCCGCCAAGAACATCAACCTCATGTTGATCCTTTGTCATCTTCACCTGTAAGATCTTCTTTGTCTTCTTCACTTGCAAGGTCTTCTTTCGTTTCATCTTCTTCGCCGAGTGAAATCTTTGAAGCTAGTAACTCGGTGGATAAGAAGAAGAAGAAAAGGAAGATTAAGAAGAAGAAAAATAAGCAAGGGTCCAAACTTCCAACCACTGTCAGACATGTTGGAAAACAACCAGTTACTGATAATCGTGCTGGGAGTGTTGATGATGCCAAGATCACCCAAACAACCCGTAAGACCAAGTACCCTTGCAAGATTTGTAAAGGTATCCATCTTCTTAAGGATTGCCCTAGTCTATCCAAGGTTATAGAATAATGGTCTACACACCCTCGCCAACCCATGTCATCAGCCTCTGAACAACATGTTGATGACCTCACGTCAACTAGTCAAGATACCATTGGGAAGAAGAAAAGTAGAGTCAAGTTCCTGTGTATGTTATGCAGAGGGAGTCATCAAAATCAAATTTTCCCTTGTCTGGACGAAGCCTCAAAATGACTGGAGGACATGACTATTTCCCAACCTCAACTTCCAGCTTCTTATCGCAAGATTACTCTCGACCCACCTGTAGTTTATGGAATGATTAATCGAGTCCCTTCATCGATCAGTCCAGTTGATCATGTAGTCAATCTGGTCACGTCCTTAGTTGAACTAGTTGACCAAGTGGTCAATCCGATCCCATCCTCGGTCGATCCCACTCTCCCGCTAGAGAGTGCAACTTAAGAGGTCGATCCATTTCCACCCGTCGACCCCATTCTCCCCTTGGAGAATGCAAATCAAGTGGTCGATTTCATCTCGTCATCGATCGATCCTACTCTCCTGCTAGAGAGTAAACATGATATTGCTCATGTTTCTCTTGTTGATACAGACACCACCGTGCTGGGGGAAATTCCTCCTTCTCTCATGGAAACCCCCTCCAAGTAATGAGGCCATCCTTTTTTATTGGGGTGTGCTAACTGGACCTCGTCTTCCCTCTCACATTCCTTTCCAAATTATAGTACAAGTTTGTGGTCGGGACGTTCTTCAGACGTTGATAGATGAAGATGCATCTTTTAGTATTTTTTCCTCTATTGCTTGGAAAGATTTGGGTTGTCCTCAACTTGCGCTAGTTACGCATAATCTATTAGCTTTTAACAAGAGAACTAGTCAACCTTTAGGGACCCTTACTCAGTTTCCTGTAACTTTGGGGGGGGGGGAACTTTCTTTATTGATTTCATGGTAGTCCAAGACCCCTTGGATTTCGCTTTGCTCCTTGGGAGAGATTTTGTCTATGCCATGAAACCTATTTCATTCCACTCTTTTTCGTGTGATATATTTTCCTCACAGTGGAAAAATGGTGACTATTGATCAACTTTCATTCGTTGGCCCTAACTTGACTGTCAACTCAATGACTTCCCTAAACGATTCATATATGCAGTCGGTATCACCCCCGACACAGGTCAATTATGTGGCGTTGTCTCCCATGACTTCAACTTCTGATTATTTAGATATGGTAGTTGACATGGTGATCTCTTCGATAGGGATTTTAGAGCCTGATCTCCTTGCCCCTATCGCAGCCCTCAACATGTGTTCCTTCCAGAGTGTGTTTCTTCCGTCAAATGAAGATATCTTGGAAGCCATGACCGAGTTTTTTCCCTTGACATGGTGTCCTTCCAGAGCATTGTCCTCATGGAAGCCATGATCAAGAAGAGTGTTTTGAGCATGGTTTTCTGATTTCAAGCTCATTAAAAAATGAAACCAGCTTTGAGAATGGTTTTCTTATTTCAATCTCATTAAAAAATGAAACCATCTTTGAGCATGGTTTTCTAATTTCAAGCTCATTAAAAAATGAAACTAAATTTGAGCATGGTTTTCTAATTTCAAGCTCATCAAAAATGAAACCAGCTTTGAGCATGGTTTTCTGATTTCAAGCTCATTAAAAAATGAAACTAACATTGAGGAGGGTTTTCTGATTTCAAGCTCATTAAAAAATGAAATCAACTTATGAGGCTAGTTTTCACATCTCTGTAGAAACCTCGTTAAAAAATGGAACAAAGATTACGAGCATAGTTCTTGTTTCTATGTCAAGCTCGTTAAAAAATGAAATAGAGGTCTATGGATTGAACCTGGATTCTCAAGCATAGTTTCTATTCCTGTGTTAAGCTCATTAAAAAATGAAATAGATTGTTTCCCCTCTCTGTTTGAGTCAAGTCCTTCGTCTAGTATTTGAAGCTTCATTTTCATTCACCTTTGCAGTTGGTCGAAATGAAGCTTGGGGGGAATTTTCTTACAGCCTCTGGACTTCATGCTAAAATTAAGCCGCTAGCTTCTTAAGCTGGGGGCGAAGTACCAACCATCCCAAAATTCTGCATTGAGAAGTTGCAAGCATAGTTTTCTTTGGTTCAAGCTTGTGTAAAAATGAAACCACCTACCTCAAGCATAGTTTCCTCTGGTTCAAGTTTGTGTAAAAATGAAACCAGGTCCAAGCATAGTTTTGTTTAATTTTAAGATTGTGAAAAAATAAAATCTATCCCAAGCATAGTTTTGTTTTGTTTTAAGCTTGCGTAAAAATGAAAACAATCATGAGCTTAGTCTTTGTTATTTCTCGTTCTTGTAAATACATGAGAATGTAACCGAGTAAACTTTTATCACTTTTTTCGGACTCGCATTGGTAATGCGAAAAAGGAACCCCCTAGAGTTCCCTTTAAGCTCTTTTTAGACTCTCTAAAAATGAAAATATTGTCGAGTGATATTGTTCTTTTCACGCTCATTAAAGTATTAGAAAGCACGTCTGTTGAGCGGTAGTTTATCTTGTTTTTGGTCTCATCGGACTATTTTACGAAAAAAGGACATTTGGGATTTTTTTTTAAGTGTTTTTCAGACTCTCTAAACATGAAAAACCCCTGAGTTTTCTTTCTTTGGACTCCTAAAACAAACATAGAAAGGCCCATATGGGACCAAACCACTCCTTCCTAGGGTTCGTTAAACATAATCCAAAGGACTCATCCAAAGGATGAGCTTACAGTTCAAGCATATTTTATCCTCCTCAAGCTTGTGTAAAAATAAAGAGGTACTCGCCAAAAATGGTGGGGGACAAATTGGGAAAGAAATGTATCTAAACCTGTATTCTATGGAAGAGTCGTCTTTGAACATGACACCCTTTCACTCGCTTTGTTTCTAGGTTGGAAAATCTACTTCTCTCTTGATCATACTCCTTTATAAGATTAAAAACTAGTTTGTGATCCATGTTTTTGACTTAATGTTTCCAAGACAATTGTTGTGTTGTCAATATGTTCAAAGAAAAGTTCAACCCAGAAAACCTTCTATTGCATCGGCCATTTCTGCAGTCCTTAAGACTTTTATTGTGTCGGCCATCCTTGAGTTAGTCCCAAGTCACTTGTTACTCTGATGTACATCAAATCTTGTTACATGTTTTGTGTCATTGATGGGGGATACATTAAGGCCTTCCTGTGATGAGTATTTTCCTGTTGACTTCAAATCATTATCTAAGAATTATACTTAGAAAATAATTGATACCTGTGAACTTGCATGCCTCAATGGAATATTTCCTCGCTTTCGACAATGGGTTTTCATTATTGACCCCTGATCAGAAGATTTCACTGAGTGTTCGACTTTATCTCATTAATTCACATTCGTTGGATTGTACTAGTGTACCTTGGGAGTCATTGACATTAATGGTGATTTCCCTCGCATTTGTTAATGATATTCACTAATGACCGGTAATCAAGTGGTTTCTACCATGTTCAACTTCAGCACATGTATTCACATGGTTAGATTCGTACTATAGAGTGGTGGAGATGAAGACCCTAAATCTTTTCTGACAAATTCAGGTTGCGTTGGAGTGTATTCATGTTGTATTGTTGCATAGATCCACGGTGTATGTCTCATGGCTATGTTCAAATTTGAGTCTTTAACACATAGATCTACAATGTATTTTCGGTGGGTATGTTCATATTTGAGTCATATTGGCATGGATCCACAGTGTATGTTTGGTGGCCATGACCTGTCTTACTTGACATGGATCTTCACATGTCTACATTTATGCTTTGAGTCATTTGTATTATGAGTATGAGAATTCCTACATGAGTGATGATATATTATTGTACTGTATTTCCTTGTTTGTTGGTAGGTTTCCGACTGACATGTTCCTTGTTCCCTACACACACTCGACAAAGTATTTTAGCTATCACTTTGTTCTAACTTCATATTTTTGGGGGCTCTCTATTACACATTATTTTTTTCATTGCTACGATCATTAATGATGTAAACTTATCCTTTGTCTTTAGAAGGATCAATGGCCCAAATTCCTGAAGAAAGAAGGGAGAAGAACTTTGTCTGAGAGAAGAAATTGTATTTTCCTTTGTAAAAACCCTATTAAGGAAGGTCATCATAGGTTGCACTATATATAGGGTGCGATGATGCCTGATCGTCGCCCACTTCTCTAAAGCTAGGCTTCGACGTCTTTGCAGGCTGCACTATACTTAAGGTGCGACGATTTTTGTACGTGGGAAAAACGATCATCTTCTCGATGCTTCTAGAAGGAGAATCTTCTATGGTGAGGTGGTCTTTGATTGGTTTGGATCTTACTCATTTTTTTGATTTAGTAGGATCATCCTAACCTCCTCACTTTATCCTCTTCAGCTTATAAAAGGAGAGGAGATCTCATGGAAAAAGTTATATTGGATTGAGTTTGAGTTTTTGGAGATTGGTAGCTTGGTTAGATTGGCTTTGAGTTTTTCTTTGTCAAGATAGACTGTGAGAGACTTTTAGATCTATAGTCTCAGAATTCATGGAGCATAAGTGTGTGGGAAGAAAGGGACTATTGGAAGGGACCTTACAACATCAAGGCTTTGGTTTTAATCACTCTTTCTATTATTTAATACAGATGAAATTTTCTTTCCTATATGAATCTTATTTGTCCATATTGTATGATTCCTCGATCGTATACATAGTTTCATATCAAGTAGTCTCTGTTATTTTTGTCTTCATTGGCTTTTCTTCCTTTGCAGATATTTCTCCATAAGCCTTACGACGGAGCTTGTATTACATTGACGAAGTCGAATCTTTGATATTTAAAAGGTATGTCCTAGATCCATTTCTCATTTGATAATTGAAATCTAAGGAAAGAGTAGTGTACTGTCTTGTTTTGTTCTAGTTTCTTTGTGAAGCTAGGGGGGTTTATTTGTGTCCGCACTTAACAATTAGCCCGATAACAATGCCCGACAATGATTTAAAGGAAATAAATAAAAAATAATTCCAAACCAAATACCTCTAAAACAAACACATGAATTTAGGATATAATCAAGCAAAGAGGTGACGTACTAAAAGACTTCGATGGCATTAAAAATCCTGCAGTGCAAACGCAGAAGGAAATCCAACAGCCTCGAAGGATGTGAATGGAAGGGTTAGAAGCCATAAAATCTCTTTAGTGAAAGGGGTGGAATTGGGTGATCTGAGTGGTTGCCATCATCAATTAGTGTTATGAAAATCCGAAGGAAAACCAACAATTCACAGAGGCAATGTGCTAGACGCATGGGTATTCTTGTTGGGCGAATTTAAGGAGAAAAATCACAGAGGCAGATGCTAAATGCAAGTGTATTCTTGTTGGGAGAATTTAAGGATGGAAGTATATGTACAGACACCTACCAAACACAGAGCATTCGTGATGTAAAGTTGTAAGACACAGTGAGAATGCAGGAAATCACATTAAGATCATCTACCTCCGGGTGCAAATGCTTTGATTAATATTGGATTTGATCTGGCTTGGGGTTCAAGGTAAACTTAGAAGTTGGTAGATTTTCATATTCAGACTAACAAATGATTCTTAATGGCCAAGGGCCTTTCTCAACTGAGTAGGAACAACAACTTAGTGTTTTAAATGGATAAGTAATAGGCAGTCGAAAACACTATACCCATCACCTGACAACAGGCAGATTCACCATAGTTATTGTAAATCTTTGTTTGCAGCCTGTCTGATTTCAAAGGGAGAACATTGCTCGAATGTAGAATCAAATACATGTGAAAATCACAGTGGGAATAATTTTTTCCCATATGTATCTTGTAAACGGATCTTTGCTTTAGCGTTTGCACTTTTTGAAAACTTAAGAATAAAAACCTTTACAGGAAGGATGTATTTTGTATTCGGATATTTCTTTTACCTGTGCACTTTTGAAGAATTAAGAATAAAAACCTTTACAGGAAGGATGTATTTTGTATTCGGATCTTTCCTTTAACCTGTGCACTTTTTGAAAAATTAAGAATAAAAACCTTTATAGGAAGGATGTATTTTCTATTCAGATCTTTCCTTTAACCTGTGCAATTTTTGGAAAATTAAGAATAAAAACCTTTACAGGAAGGAAGCTTCAGTGTTGATGGTGATAATTTGTTATGTATCTCTGTAATATGTGAAACGTTTTACTGTTTTTGTATTACTTGTAATTTGTTTCCATGTTTCCACAAACTAATAAGACGAAATTGCACATTTAAGGTAAACAGTTAAATTAATATTAAAAATTAATAATTAAAAATTCATTGGGCATTACCCATAAATTTATATCCACATTAACACAATTTTTGCAGGTAGGGGATCACTAAAACAACTCGCTAAATTTCTCAAACCCAGGGATAAGGTGCCCACTAAAATGCAGAGAAGCTAGCAAGGGGAAAACGAAGCCCCGGAAAGGGAAATTCATGGTGTTTTCAGACAGTACTTTGTTGTATAAAACACTGGGATAAGTCACCAGTGCAAAGGTGATTTGTTGAAGTAAAGTTGGGGTGAATTACCAATGCAGAAACGATTTGTGGAGGCAAAAACGCCCGAGTAAAGGTTAACGCAATGTGTGTTGCATGTTGTGTGGTTTGTGAAGAACTGGGTGAATGCTATCAACGCAGAAAAAAGGGAGGAAATAAACACCCTGAGAAAACACAAGGCTAGGTGGAAAAGTATAGCTCCTCGAGGATAACAAGTATCTAGAGGCGATCGATACCTAACATTCCCTTTTCTTTTTAAAATGAGAGTCAACAATTTACCAGTAGCTACAGGCGAAAGGAAAGAACATCTTAAGGTATTGACCGTGTTGTCGAGGGATAATCTGGTTGGAAAGGAGGTGAGGAAAAAATGAAGAATTCTTAAAGAAACTCAATAGAAAAAGGATCTTGAAAGCTGTTGGTCCATAGGAAATTTAGCGACGGAATTTACACCTCTGTTCTAAAATTGCCCCTAAGATCAACAGTCTGATCGGGAATTCTTTATAATTAATATAAGAAGATAAGATGCGTCTAACCCACGAAAGGGGGTGTGTAAAAAGATATAATCAGAAAGCAAGTAAAACAAAAGGGTTCGCCAGTAAACACTTAAGGGAATAGAAGAATCGATTCTTCATAAGGCTTCACACAAATTCTCATTCGTTAACTAATTACAAGAATTAAAACAACGCATAATTCATAATTACAACAACTTACGATAATTACAACGACAATCAAATTAAAACTTAAGGAAATTGAATCTCAGAATAGGAGTACCTTAACCGACGACGAAGATGTTTCCCCGCGCTTGCGCTCTATCCAGCTCCCCTCCTGCTAACTGTGAAGACCTCACCAATACCTCCCAGCCAACTCTAGGGGTTCTCTTCTTCCCCCTTATGCCCCCGAGCCGCAAAGGGGCCACGCACACAACCAAAGAAAGCTAGCTCCCAACTTGCCTCGCAAGGTCGAGCTACCACTCTCTATTCGAGTTGGGCATCCCAACTCGCACAAGAAAAAACAACCAAGAAAAATTCCAGCAGTGTAACCTTACGCATATCAGCTGTGATCCATTCCCCTTCTCTGCCATTTCTTTTATAGAGTTATCTTAGTGACTAGTTGTCAAAATGCACATTCAATTCTTTTGTTAAATTTTTATTAGAAATATTCTCCCTCATACACTTGTCACCAGATCCCTTAGTTGCATCAGAAGTTCATTTAATTAATTTGATTAAATTGCCAATTTCCCTCACCCACCTAAAAACGTTACTAAAAATGCTCCTTGATGTTCGTTTATTCCCTCACATTCCCTTAAGGACTGACACCTTTCTTAAAGCTTAGTTGAGTTCGAATTTGGAAAGTTCTCTAGACTAGATTACCTTCTATGTTCCACATTCCTTTTGCATTTAATTTCCCCTTTTTTTCTAAGTTTGAAATTAGCAAGTTTTGCACATAGACAACAATTAGTTTTCTTGGATAATTTAATTCTCCTTTAAATTCTGAATTTGATTTTTCTCTATCCCCAATTTATTAATGGATTAATTAATTTTTAGACCTCATACCCTATTTAGACCTAGGCTTTAATTTCACTAGGCTTAGCATTTTTTTTATTTTTTTAAAGGGAAATTTTATAAATAATAAACTTTACTCATACAACATTTATTTTAAGGCTCACCATGTCCAAATAAGATATTGTTTTCTAGGCACCTAGGTTCATTGACTCACCAGTTTTAAAAAAAAATCGCCACATGCCCTTCAGGACACACTACGTGCTCCAAGGGTGCCACTCGCCTTTATCCATGCTTCATTCATGCGACGTGGCCTTCAAGACGAACTACGTGCTCCAAGGGTGCCACTCTCCTTTTGACTGATTTTGGTAGATGTCCTCCCTTGGAGTCAATACTCCGTCAGGAAAACTTGTGGGAGACTAAGGGCCTCTAAGGAATAAGGACCCTGCCTTATTGTGCGCCCCTTAGAATCTTCATGAGCGATTGTTTTAGCCTTCCCTCATGACATTGTGGATCTCTCGAACTAGGTAATCGTTAACCTATAGTTCGAGCCACGACGAGAGTGCTAGTAGGTTGTGGAAGGGATGTTGCCACACCTCTCCCTCAATATCTCTGGTTGTCGTGCATGACCCCTTTAATCTAAATGTGAGTCTGATTAGCAAGCTATCGTCAACCTGCATCCATCAACAAACATGTCAGCGATTCATAAACAACATCATAATACCAGTCACATGTCACATATACAATAACATAAATACGCAAACCATAAACAGTCCACTCCCTGACTCGATATGGAGTCCAAGGAGATCTATTAATGGCATCGACATCCTCAATTTGTCAAGAGCTTTACACACTCAGGAGAAACCAGTCAATAACACTTGTCTATACATAATAACATAACATAACATCATAAATCACAATCTCATCATCATAATATCTAAGCGAAACAGTCACTCATATAATGAACCAGATCACTTGCACGCAAGTGTCCTCAAATAATAAGTCACATCAGAAGTGCGCACAAGAACGAGATGTTACAAAAAATTACTTGAAAATCAATTTATTAAAAAGTAAATAAAATACAAAATTATTTATTAATTACGAGGATCAATCTTTATCGTTGCAATAAAGGATAATCACTTTTATAATTTATCACTATTTAATGTTAATTTCATTTATAATCGCTTTAAAATAACTTTTCAAAGATTGATATCGCTACTAATTTTAATATTTGACTTTTATATTAATATTAGACATTATTTATTTATATAAAACTTGTTAAAAATACTTTTTTAATCATTTATTAATAATGATAAGATACAAATATTATTAAATTTTTTATAATCATTAATTTATTCGAAATAAATGTTATTAACTTTTTTCTTTTTCTTCACTTCATACAGTGTGTTCGTTCAAAGGACATTATAGGGATGAGAATTACATTATGGTAGTTCAAAGGATATTATAGGGATGAAAATTATAGTATACAGTGTGGTCGTTCAAAGGATATTATAGGGATGAAAATTACATTATGGTAGTTTAAAGGATATTATAGGGATGAAAATTATAGGCGAGTGAAAAATAGTATGCAGAATTAACAGTTTTGAGTGAAAAAATTGTTAGTATGTAAAATTAACATTTTTTCTTTTTAAGGGAAAAAAACCATCTCATCTTCGAGAAGTTAATAGCAATATCTCCTAAGGGATTCATTGTAATAGGGCTAATATGTCTAGGTCTATACGTGGTCAGGTAGTTAGAAAACACTTCAGTAAGGGGTAAGGAAAAGTCATAGAGCAAAAAGAATATTACATAAAATATGTTTAAATTTTTTATAAATTATTTTCCTTGTAAAAATTTAAATATGTATGAGAAATAGATGTATAATGGTAATATGTTTGTTGAAATTATTATTTATTTTTAATTATTAAAATTAGTTTTACACTGATATAATTTAATCTTTAAATAATATATATTTTTTATTTTTTTTCATTTTTAATTAATGAATTGCAATTTTTAATTTTCATATTAATTTATTAATAGTATTGCAAAAGATATATTTGAAGAGTTTTCCTTTTTATAAACAAACTTATATGAAAGTACAAGTAAGAGAAAAATGTTATTTCAAATGATAAATTTTTTTAATATTTACTTTGAAAATAGTATGTCATGACTTATTTAACGAGTAGAGTTGTTTATTAAAATAATCTTTTAAAAAGTTTACGTTTGGAAAAATAAGAATTTGATTTTACATGTGTTTCATGGTAATGGGTTTTCCATCAAAACATTTTTCATGGTTTGCAATAATTAAAAGTTTTAACTTAAATCTTATCAATCTTAAAATTAAATATCAAAACTTCAATACTCTAATTTAAAGTTCTAAACAAAATTTCATAAATTTTAATATTAAATATCAAAACTTCAATACTCTAATTAAAAGTTTTAACTAAAATTTCATAAATCTTAAAATTGAATATCAAAACTTCATTAATCTCCATTTTGACCGTTTCTACCTCATCTTAATGAGTAAACTTTATAATGTTTCTTACATATCATAAAAAGTTATGAATCTCTAATCAAAATTCCAAGTTATATGAAATATCATATTAAAATATATTTCTAAAAAAACATGATGATTAATATTACTAGATATATTTAAAATATATTTCTAAAAAAACATGATGATTGATGATGATTGATATTACTAGATATATTGCAATAGATATATTGCAAGGTAATTTTTTAAAATGTTTTTACCTAAACTTCTCAATTAGGTTAGATTTTAAAGTGCTCTATTCAAGATTTGTATGGCACATGTTTCCTTAAATGGGAAAAGTGACTTTTTTTTAAGCATTATAACATATATTTGATTTATTTTTACATTTATAATCCATGTTTAGACTATGTATATCTATTCATTTAAAAAATTACTAAACCTAGACACACTTATAATATCTTAAAAGTTGTGAAAATTTGACTAAAAATTATAGTAAATTAATTTTTAAAAAAAATAATTAAGTAAAATATGTTTTCAAAATAATGATACTCACTAGTATTATATATA
>SNQJ01S0011417.1:0-14755 GCA_010110895.2 Picea sitchensis
GATAATGACTAATAAACATAGGGAAAACCTTAGGAAAAATAAATCCTAGGTGTGTGTGAAGTATCTCCAACACTGATACCATGAATGAATTCCTTCCCTAGGTACTACAGGAACATCCCACCTATAGTCACCTTTATATCTTCCTATGAAATCTCACTAAGGTCCAATCACATGTAAGGGAAGGGTTAAAAATCTTGAAGTTCCGATGATGTTAACCAATGAAACCCTTGTATACTTAGCAATCAAAGTGGTATCACAAACGCCAAAACAACTAGAGACGGGTAATCTCCCTACTTTCCTTGATGCAGCCTCGTGCTTAACTCCTATGTTAGAGCAGGCTCCCAACACATCAGTTGTAAGAATGGATTTAACACTCTTTAATGACTCCTAAGTTTGATTTTTTGTGGCCTTGGAGAGTTTAATCTCCAATCCTAATCCAAGGTTGTAATCCTATCTAATTTTGGTACAATATAAAAATAAAAATGTCTAATTGATTTTAGATTATGTGTTTTCTTTTTATGGTTGCTACTTAATTCCAAAGGTAGCGGATGAAATGTTGGTTATGTTTTGATTCTTTACACAACCAAGAAATGCAAGGATTATAGTGCAAAGTTTTCACTTCAATGAAATCTAGCTATGGGAGGGTAAGAGACTTTCCTTTTTCTTTCCAAATTTAAAGTTGACTTCACACACACCAAGTATCTAACAATCACTTCATATCTCAAACTAAACAATTCTCCTAATGCATTCTCTTAACTAGTGTTTCACAGGAAATAAAGAATGCAACAATCTTTTTGTCCTTTTTTATTATTTTCCAATTGTAATGCAACAAATATTCTTTATCTAAGGAAGAACACAAATGCAAAAGTAAAAATAGCAAGAAACAATAAGCAAGTGGGTTGTATGAAATTGGAAATGAGGCTGGATCATCCCACTCCAATGTCTCTACAAAGATCACACTCAAAACTCACCTAGGAGGGCATATCTAGTGATGAACAATAGTCTCAAAAGGATAGCTAACAAAAACAATGAAAAGTACTACTAGATATCTTTAGATCAGTTGGGTTTTCTTCCCAACTTAACTGAAAATCTCAAATAGAAACGAGACCTATTAAATAGATGGAAATCAAACCACACAAATGCAATCAAAAACCATGTGAAGGAAAATTATGTGACTAAGTGACTCAATCTAAGACAATACTAGATGCGAATAGACCACTACAACACCCTTTCTATCAGAGAACAAACCTAATATCAAGGTTTTGGGTTTTTTCTTTGCAAGTATGTAGTTTGTACAGATCCTCGTAGGATAGAGGCATGTCAACCAGCGAGGGGCCTAGCAGGACTCCTATTGTTCAACAAATGAAGACGTGTAAAAGTTTTGTTTTTCAAGACAAAATGATTTGTTCTAGATCTGTATTAGATCTCTTAGATCTATTGGATCTAGGCTATGAAGTAACATATGGATGAAAATAAAAAGAAAACCACAATCAACAGAGGAAATGATTGAAAAGAGACTAAAACTAGAGAATAATTCTTTCCCAGTGGAGTCACTAGTTCTATTATGGGACAAAAGATCAAAAGTATCTCACTAAATGATCAGCAAGATCTCCCTATGATTAGATTAGTTATCCTATATAGAATAGGGTTTAGAATGTTATGCTTTCCTATATCTAGAGTAAATAATTCCTCTTACACAAAATAAGGGTATATTAGCATACCTTTAACCTGGAGGCTATTCCTACATGTCCTGGCTGATGTAGATCTAAAGTTCTAGCTCCAACTCCTATCACCTTCTTTTTGTACAAAAGAAACAAACACCACCAATATTCTTCTTTCTCTAGTGTTAGTAATAATCAATATGACTCAGATATATCCTGATCTATTACTCATAATATCAAATCCAACTCATTCATGAATAGAACATAAATAATCTAGACGAAAACCAATGATCGATTAAATATTTTAGAGAACTTACATAAAAACATACCTTGGTAATGATGTCATTATTCCTTGACTCCTTTCTCCTTGCTCCTCCCTTATATTCTTGGTCAGTCTAGGAACCTCAAAATTCTAGTTGTGATGGATGGAACAAACTCCTCAGAAAATGAGCAGCATAACAATACTTCTGAATTCTTCTCCTATTTCCCAAGACTTTCCTTTATTATATAGCTCTTTGGAGGAGCCTTGGGAGAGCTTATGGATATTCTATATACCACTAGAGACTCAAATTGTGTGATTTCATTGGCTCCTACCACAAAGATACAACTCATCCCTTATCTATCACCTCATAACTCCCCAAATCTAGAATCTTTACAAATCCTCGCATGTTGAGATACTAGTGACATGTGAGGATCATCGCTTGTTGAGATACTAGTGACCTGTGAATATCCTCACTTGTTGTCTACTATGTTTCTAGTTAGGATACATAAAATGAATAAAATATTAGGAAAAATGTACATTTTGGCTTACATCTTCTTATGGAGTCCTCTCCAGCCTATAGGGTGGAAATTAAGGATATAACACCCCCGTATGAAAATAAAACAACAAGTGGGAGAATGTTGGGTATTTGTTATATTCCTTGCATGTTTCATCCCATGTACTATACACTGATATGGGAGAAAGTGGGGGTAAAGTTATCATAATTAAAATTCGTTTGAAACGAAGTATGGGAAGTAAAGTTATCATCATTTTAGAGTCTTCTATTTTCAGGGTTTTTCCGTGGAAGGTTGTGCAGTTTTTCTAATTTTTGTAGTGGTTGGGGCCGAATTTTCCAAAAACATATTACATATATGAGTTCCTCTTTTAAAAACATATGATTTCAAAATCCAAATCACCCAAATCGAAGCTCCATAATTTAATATATCGTTTATTTAAAATCAACCATTTTTTAACGTGTTCATGATGTCAACAAAACTATAGAGCTCATAACTTCTCACAACATGCTCCGATTGATATCCGATCAGTGTGACCAGATAGAATATTTTTAGATATTTCATTTGATATATTATATGTAGTGCTTCCAATCAATTTTTCATCTGCTACATCCTCTACAAAATTTCACTTTCAAACCCTCCTAAGGATGCATCGTGAAGCTAGGATCGAGATCTTAAAAGTTATCCATGATATTAAAAAAAATTGTGTTGCATATAAAGACCTATGTATTGTTTAGAACACATACCCTTGTATCAAGGATGCATATGATTAAGAATGATATTCCTGGTCTGATTTGGAGTTTGATTCTGAGGATTGGTAAATGGATAACTATCATTTCAGGGATGACAACAACTTTCTTCTTTTATATGATGAATCTACTCCACCTTATATAGAGAACATCAATGTGCCCAATCAGGAGCCAATTATGACTACCAGTTTCCATCCTTCATATTCTATATTGGTATGGTTCCTTCCATACTCACCTTTGAACCTTTCCCAATATGTGGATTGATCTTCTTATTTGGATCCACATGACAGGTTCCAGTCTTTGGAGCATCATTTTCAGTTGGCTATTGGGCTCTGATATCTACCACGTGGCATTCACATGAGCACTTGGACATGGGACCACAATTTACAATGATGTTTGGACTAATTTATCACGATGTCTCTCATTTATACATGGGACCTTGGTTCTCTAGTTTACTTCAGTACTATGGTCCACACTTATCCATGGGACCTTTTTATATGGTTGTACACCCTCATAACAAGCATTGAAGATAATGATTTCATAATGGGAATGGAATGTAGTGTATCTAGATATGTAGCGGGGGGTCTCGAGGGCCCATAGTAATAATAATGGAGTCCATTCAATGTAAGGCGACTAGGTCCACTATATTATTAAATCAGACTCACTATCGTAGTTAGATATAATAAATGTAAGAGGACTTCTTAGAAGGTTTTTCTTCTAGAAAATTCCTCCTCTAGAATGTTCTTAGGTGGTTGGTAGCACTATATAAAGGGGTTCAAGAAATTTAATGAGATATGAAGAAGAATTATTATATTTGGAGTGTGTATCTCATTAGCATGTTTCCCCCTCAAAGAGGCAAGTGAATAGGAGAGGATCCCTTCCAGAATAGGATCCATTGTATGGTGTTTCCCTACCCTAAGGGTTTTCTTATAATAACAAGCATTTTAATTGTATTGTTTCATATATCTATTGTTGTATTTGTGTATTTATATTTTTAGTATGTAGTGTAGCTAGAGAGGTAGTGGGGGGTCAAGGGATCCCATAGTAATAGTAGTGGAGGCCATTCAATGTAAGGTGGACTATATCCCCTATGTTATTAAATAAGGCCCACTATGGTAGTTAGATATAATAAATGTAAGAGGTCTTACTAGAAGGTTCCTCCTCTAGAATGTTTTTAGGGGGTTGGTCGCATTATATAAAGGTATTCAATTAATGTAATGGGGTGAAGAAGAATTATTGTATTTGGAACGTGTATCTCATTAGGAGGTTTCCCCCTCGAAGAGGCAAGTCAACAAGAGAGGATTCCTTCCACAATTGGTACCATTGTATGGTGTTTCCCTACCTCAAGGTTTTTCTTATAATAAATTGTGGTTCTTCTATATTGTTCTCTGAATATTTGTGGTGTATTTGTATCTAGTCTTTGGTACTTAACAATTGGTATCAGATAACTTTCCTTGGAAGGAATTGTTAGCTCATTTTTTTTATTTTTTGTAGATTTTTTGAACAAGAAAAAGAGGATCACGACACTATGGAAAAATTTTGTAGTGTTCTGTGTAGAATTTGCAAAAAATGGTTGTACATATGAGTTATTCTCGGAAAAAAATAACAATTTCAATTTTTTTTTTGTCTAAAATGAAGTCTAGGAAATGGAGTTATTGACATATTAAAATATGCAATTTTTTGGTTTTTTACCACGGGTGTCCATGTCATTTTATTGATTTTTGTAGCACCTAGGGGTGAATTTTCCCAAACAAGTTACAAATATTTGTTCCTCTCAAAATTTCACCAAATTTCAAAAAGGTGATCATCCGAATTGGAGCTCTGGAAGTGAATATATCACTTATTTAAAATCAACCATTTTTTTAGGGTCTTTGTGATGGTGGGAAAATGCAGATCTAACTTCTCAGAAGGTGCTCAGATTTCTACCAGACCAATTCCATTGGATAGAGAATATTCCAAGCTTTCATTTGATATATTATATGTAATGCTTCCAATCAATATATCATGCACTACAACCTCTGGAAAATTTCACTTTCAAAACCTCTTGGGCATCCAACATGAAGTTGGGATTGAGATCTTAAAAGTTATCCATGATATTCAAAAAAAAAGTGTTGCATATAAATACATATGTATTATTAAGAACATGTACCCTTGTGTCAAGGATGACTATGATCTAGAATTATATGCCTCGTATGATTTAGAGTCTGATTGTGACGATTAGTATATGGATAGTTTTCATTTATGGGATGAAAACTACTTTCATATTTTATATGATGACTCTAATCCACCTTATGTAGAGAACATGAATGTGCCAAATCAGGAGCCATTTATGACTACCAATTTCCATCCTACATATTCTACAGTGGTATTTTTCCTTCCAAACGCAACTTTGACCCTTTCCAACTATGTGGATGGATATCCTTATTCGGATCCACATGATAGGTGTCAGTCTTTGGAGAATCATTTTCAATTGGTTATTGGATTCTGATATCTTTTGCATGGCATGTTGGAATATTGGTTGTTGTCATTGATGTCAACCCTAGTCATTGGTTGTAGTCATTGATGTCAACCCTAGCCATTGGCTTTTCAACCCCACAGTTGATCGAAGTAGATAAACATGAAGGAAATTACACATGAAGATAAAACACCCATGGATGAATAGTATAAGTCATGCCACTTCCGGTGGTATTTGGCACGTCACGTGGATCCTCACGATTGAGAAGAAATGAATTTTTGAAGATGACAATGTGAATTGAAGAAGAAACTACATGTCGGCCCTAATGTTAAAAGGAAGTGACATAAAGAGTATAAATACATCTCATTATACATTCATTTTTCAACACCCACAAATTTATTAATGAAAGAGGAGATATAAGTCAAATTTTTGAGGAAATCTGAAGTAAATAAGGTCGAATTTCAAGGGAGGATGAACACTTTTGGTGAAGTCTTCTAAGGTATGTTATTTACAGGTCACCTTACCATTTTCACTATAAATTTGTTTCTAGAACGATGCATATGGTGAAATTCATAGGATATTGAGAATACATATCTAGGTACCCGTGGTAAATTTTTTATCTCTTTATTTGATATAATTTTGAATATACACTCTATGGAAGATAGGGATTTTGGATAGTCTTGAAGATAGTCATAAACAAGTGCTCAGGGTAAAAAAATCATAACGTCTTCATAGATAATCCAAATGAAGTGAGACTAATTGAATTGGAAATATTACGGGTTTTATGTTCTTGTGTATGGATTTCAGAATCTGATGCAAAATATTGAGCATGGAGCATGTTGTAGAAGTTCTCTCTCCTGAATAAACTAGAATTCAATAAGGTCTACCATTTTCTCTATAACTCCTTTTCTGGGAGGATTCAAGGAGTGAAATTTGGAGGAGCTTCAGAGAATACATTGAGTAATATTATATACTGGGCATGGTGTATTGGTGAATCTCTTATACTATTCTTCATTGTTGATTGGATATAAATTGAGTACATGATATGATTGAAGTACAAGTTTAAAAATACTAATTTCTCTAAATATTGATTCACCCCCCTCTCAGTATTTCCAACAATTGGTATCATTGTAGGTTTCCATCAGAACAGTTTAACCATTGGAAGGAAAATATTGAACAAAGATGGATGACCATTAGCACATTCCAAATGGGATTCAACAATTTGATGGAAGTAATTATGCATACTGGAGTGATAGAGTAAAAAATTACCTAACAACTTTGGGAGTATACATTTGGTACTCAATTGTAAATGGCTATGTAATCCCAAAGAATGCTCCAACCGATCCAAATGAGAAGAAGCTTATGAGTTGTAATTCAAAATCTAGACATGTTATTCTAGATGCTTTGGCCCCAATCATTTCTAGTAAAGTGATCGGCTGTAATACTACTAAAGAGGTATGGGACAAAATAAAGAGTATATATGAAGGTGATCCAAAAGTTAAGCAGGTCAAGCTTCAATGACATAAAGAAAAATCTGAAAATTTGAAGATGGATGAAAAGCAAGATATTCCAACCTATTTACTTAGAGTTGATGAAGTTGTTAATGCTATCAAAGGATTAGGTGAAGAGATAAATGAATCCTTGGTTGTACAAAAAGTGTTTATATCAATTCTCTTGAAGTATGATGGTAAGGTCTTCGCCATTGAAGAAACTAGGGACTTGACCAAAATGACAATGGATGAATTACATGGGTCTCTTATAGCATATGAAATGAGAAAATGTACATAAAGTGACCAACCAAACAATGAAGGATCCTTTAAAGCCATAAATAAGACAAAAGAAAAGGATAATGACCTTGATGAAGAAATATCAAATTTCGTATGAAGTCTACAAAAGGGAATTGGTAGATACAAAGGTAAGTCTTCTCTCAAATGCTTTAACTGTGGTAGAATAGAACATATTGTTGAAAAAATCTACTATAAAAAGAGAAGTATCAACAATAGAAAGAGTTTCTACTCCAAGGATGATGAGATCTCCTCATATGAGAGTGATGAAGAAGATAATGATGGAGGGGAAGTCCTTTACATAACCCAAGAAACCGAAGATGATGATCAAAAGAGTTCTAAAGAAGAGGAAATCATTTCTGAAGAAGATTCATATGAAGAAACCAACCTTGATTTCTTTTAGGGATACAAAAGCAACGTAGAGAGTGAACAAGAAGATGAGAATCTTGAAAATTTGAAACATGTTGAAAATGAAAATAGAAATCTTAGAAAAACAAACACAATACTAGAAGGTGAATTGAGTAGTTGTGAAGAAGAGAATTACAAGCTTGAAAAGACCATTCAAAGCTTGAAGGAACAATTATAAGATTATGATAAATTGAAAGTATAATTGAATCACACAAAAGGGGAGTTGCTATTGACAATAAAAAAGTTGAATAAGTTCAACAAAAGAACTGGAAAATTAGATGAGATCCTTAGCCGTAAAAAATCTCCAAATGATAAGACATGACTAGGATACAATGACAGTTGGAAGACAACAAAACAATATAAGGAAGATGAAAAGGATGAAACCAACACTTCGTAACAAGTTGAACAACAACAAAGAAGATTAAAATTCATAAGGAATGAGACATCAAGAAGATCCTCTTCGATCCGGTATGAAAGAAATCATTATGAAGGAAACTACATAAGACTAGATCATGAACCCAGATGGAGCACACCACAAAGAAGATCACTTACTTCCAGGTATCAAAATTTCTTTCTTGGACATTGTTATACTTGTGGAAATTTTGGACACAAGACAATCAATTATACAATCAATGAAAGGAATAACTACACAAGATACATGAATGGTGCAAATAGTAGATATGGAAATGTTCACAGACCTGTCAACATAAATTATAATCCATTTGACCCATTAATAGATCAAAATATTGTATGCTACAAGTGAAATAATCTTGGTCACAAAGCATGAGATTGCAGAGAGATGAAGGGAGATACTCCTATGCCAAATGTACCTATACCAACTACAACATGGAAAAGGAAAGAAATTCCACACAATGAAAATCATCGAATAGCATTGGTTCCTAAAGAATTCAAAGAAGAATATGAATGGTTCATAGAAAGTGGGTGCTCATCTCATATGATCGGAGATCAAAGAAAATTTGTTAGCTTGACAAAAAAGCGTGGAAATGTTGCATTTGTTGATGAATCATCTACCCAAATACTTGGAAAAGGAATTGTAAATCTTGGAAGTGAACATGTAAAAGCAAGAAAAGTCCTATTGGTTGAAGATCTGAAGCACAATATCCTTAGTGTCAACAAAATATGTGATCAAGGATACACTCTTATGTTTGACTCCCGAAAATGTAAAATTAGAGAAAAGAAATCAGGAAGATTGGTTGCAACGGCAGCAAGAAGACTGAACAACATATACATCCTAGACATGAAGAAGAGAGAGAAGAAAAAATCCACACAAAATGATTCTAAGGAAGAAAAAGTCCCGAAGAAAAAAAATAAGGATGAAGTAATATTGAGTGCCACGTGTTCAGGGGGAGCATCCCCAAATAAGAAGGTCACCTTATGACATTGAACTTAGGGGGAGAAAGCCCACCCTTTTCCATTGATGTCAAAGGGGGAGAGAAATTGGGATCATGATGATAGGGGGATCATGAGTGTTGCCATCAATGATAAAGGGGGAGATTGTTGGAAGATTGGTTATTGTCATTGATTTCAACCCTAGTCAATGGTTGTAATCATTGATGTCAACCCTAGCCATTGGATTTTGAGCCCGACAGTTGATCGAAGTAGCTAGACATGAAGGAAATTACACATGTAGATTCAATACCCATGGATGAGTAGATAAGTCATACTGCTTTCGGTGGTATGTGGAACGCCACGTGGATCCTCATGATTGAAGAGAAATGAATTTTTGAAGATGACAATGTGAATTGAAGCAGAAACTACATGTTGGCCCTAATGTTAAAAGGAAGTGACATAAAGAGTATAAATACATCTCATTATACATTCATTTTTCAACACACACAAGTTTATTAATGAAAAAGGAGATATAAGTCAAATTTCTGAGGAAATATGAAGTAAAGAAGGTCATATTTCAAGGGAGAATGAAGTCTTTTGGTGATGTTTTCTAATGTATGTTATTTACAAGTCATCTTACCATTTTTTATATAACGTTGTGTCTAGAATGATTGAGATGGTCAAATTTGGAGGCTGTTGAGAAGACATTTCTAGGTACCTGTGGTAAAAAATCAGTTCTTTATTCGCTATAATTTTGAAGATACACTCTATGGAAGATAGGGGTTTTGACTAGTTCTGAAGCTAGTCATAAACATGTGTTTTGGGTAAAACAATCATAACGTCTTCATAGAGAATCCAAATGAAGTGAGACCAATTGCATTGGAACGAGTACAGGTTGTAGTTTCCTATGTACGAATTTCAGAATTTGATGTTAAATATTGATCACGGGTAATTCTGTACAAGTTAGCTCTCATGAATAAATCAAAATTGAATAAGGTCTACCATTTCCTCTATAACTCCTTTTCTGGGAGGATTCAAGTAGTGAAACTTGGAGGAGATTCAAAGAATACATTGAGTAATATTATATAGTGTGAATGGTGTATTGGTGTATCTCTTATACTATTATTCATTGTTCATTGGATATTATTCATTGTTGATTTGATGTAAATTGAATACATGGTTTGATTGAAGTACAAGTTCAAAAATACTAATTTCTCTAAATATTGATTCACCCAAGTATTTCCAACATGGAATTCACATGAGCACTTGGACATGGGACCTTGGTTTACAATGGTAGTTGGACTACTTCAACATGGTGTCTTTCACTTCTACATGGGACTCTGGTATATGGTTGTACATCCTCATAACAAGAATTGAGGACAATGGTTTCATAAGGGGGATGAATTGTAGTGTATCTAGAGAGGTAGTGGGGGCCCTGAAGGGCCCATAGTAATAATATTGTATACCATTCAATGTAAGGTGGACTAGATACAACATATTATTAAATAAGGCCCACTATGGTAGTTAGATATAATACATGTAAGAGGACTTACTAGAAAGTTCTACTTCTAGAATTTTCCTCCTCTAGAATGGTCTTAGGGGGTTTGTAGCACTATATAAATGGGTTCAATAAATGTAATGGGGTGAAAAGAAGTATTGTATTTGGATCAGTAGCTCAATAGGAGGATTCCCTCTTGAAGAGGCAATTGAACATGAGAGGATCTCTTCCATAATAGGATCCATTGTATGGTGTTTCCCTACCCTAAGGTTTTGATAATAATAAAAGTGTGGTTCTTCTATATTTTTATCTAAATATTTNGCAAGTATTTGGTTCTTAAAATGGGGGAAGGTATCGCGTCCCCCTATAAGGGGGTTAGGAGGTGTATCCCTTGAAAAAAAAAAAAATGGAATTCTTTTACATTTATTTTTAGCGATTTTTTGGCACATGGTTTTTATCTATGGTTTTCTAATTCTAAGTAGGGAATTAGGGTTGTTGAATAATCTGGTTCAATGGATTAGGGGTTTTGGATGCCGCAATATCATATATATATTGTATGGTAAACAATGAATAAGGATGATGAATAAAAAGAATTAGAGGTGCAGATCTAAACAGGTTGTTGGTGGTTTGGGTTTCGAGGGTAAAAATATCTTTGTAATGTGTGTGGGTGTCATTGTATCTTTTCTATTTTCAGTAATAAAATGAATGCAGTAATTAATTATACAAGGTTAAAATCTACCACTAAAAACTCCATGTTTTTACTTGTTTCCTTATTTTATTGATGCTATATGCGTTGCACATCCTTTTCCTAGGATGGTCTTCAAATGGGTACCCTAGTTTATTCCCAATTCATGCTTAATGTTTCCAATTATGGGAGGATAGTTATAAAAAATATCTCTACTAGATTTGTGAACATTTCTTAGTACCCATGTATGCTATAATTTACAAAAATAACCCCCTAAGAATATCCACAGAAGCTACGTAGGATATTAAATAAAGAGGATATTGGTACATTGGGAAACACTATGATTGTATTAGGTGTTATGAGGAATAAATGTCTATGGTTTTGGATAGGACCACAACAGACAGAATGACACCAATAAATGAACTCAAATCTAAAATATGTTAGATAAATGGAAATGCCAACAAAAGAAAGGCTAGAATCCCACCTATTATGGATGTTTGTAGGAGACCACCAGTGAGCTCACAATCAAATGCTTGATACCTACAACTTGTTCTCAACATCCAAGATACATAGGCACGTGGAAAATGTATGAAATGTCAACATATAAACTAGCATAATCCATCAACATGTATAAAAAATTTACCCATGGAAAATAATGTAAACCTTTGCAACATATAATTGGACGAGAAAAGATTATTTCTATTAATATAATTAGCAAAATTACATAGGTGACAACCTTCTATATAAGAAACTTGTTGAAACTGAGAAACTAAGTCCCTCCACCTGGGCCTTCACCACTTTAATCCTCCATAAGGAATCTCTACAAGTATTTGGGTTCCTCCTTCACAAGATAAGGAGAGCTTGGGGGTTGAACATAAGGAGATACTGGAAGGACTAAGGGATGTCGACTCAAGGATGTAACATGGGAAAACATTTCTCTAGAGTGTGCTTTCTCTCAACTTTTCCCACCTTATTTCAAATCTTGTATATGGTTCAATTTATATCCTTCAAAGGGAATTGAAGGGTCAAATAAAAGCATTTCCAACATATGAAAGGCCAATGATCATGGATCCCGTGACTTGGCATGGAAAATGAAAAATATTTTATTTTTGAGAACACAACTTGATGTATGCAGTATGTAATGGAGAAACATGTGTATACACATGTTGTATAACTCTAGACCGCGTATATGTACAAAAGTTTAAATTTTTGACTTTTGGCTGAGCATGATGGGAAACTGAGTATACAGAAGGAAAGGGTAAGCCACCAAAGCATGATGCATAGAGTGTGGAAAAAAATTATATAACATATGACCCCTATTGTGTGATGTCAAAGGAGCAATCACAATGACTGAAATACATTACAATTCCCAGAAGTGGAGTAGTGAGGACCCAACCTGAGGAAATAGTCACCCATAAGAATATTACAATACATATTGACTTTGTACACATGGATGCCAATTTGAGGTATACTGTGGATCCATGTTCATAACTAGAAGATAATTGTTCATGGAAATGAAGACACAACACAAAGTAGAAATATGACATAGGTGGTCATAGTCGTGAACAAAACACAATGGAGTCTAGTCTCAAAATCAATTGATGATATCTAGATATAATGATGTACAATTCAATATTCCATGATAACTGAATTCATATAGGTACTGGTACAATGAAAGAAAACAACATGTATGAGGTGTTTCTACTGTAAGTTTGAGGTCTTCTACACTAATCTTCAATGGTGCAAGTACACATCGTGTGTAGTTGGAGTCGAACAGAACGAGACTTCATTTTATTATAGGTCATTGAGGTATATCATTAACAAATGCGAGACAACCCACCAATGATGAAAGTAGGTGTCAAGGCACTACGTACATTCAAAAAGTGTGAATAAGGGTGTTTATGTCGAACACTTGAAGAATCCATTGAGCAAGAGGCATTAATGTATTCCAAACTATTTGTGATGAGAGAACCTTCTACTGATGATTGAAAGCCTCTAGGTACTCTTATGAATCTAGATCTTGATTCGAGAATAGATGAGTTGAAGTTGAAGGAATGAGATCCATTGAAAGGAGGGAACTAAGGTATCCCCCATCATCCAACGTGAGGTACAAGGAAACACTTGATGATTAGGAAGAATTCAAACAAACAATATATGCATGAACCAATGACCATGTGCATCTCTCGCATGCACCAAATGCAAGTAGTACATGAAAGATACCCTATGAATAGAAATCATTAATAAAAATTGCCGACAGAGGCGAGGAAACCACCAATAGGGTCTAATGCAATCCAAGACACTACACAAATCCCAATGTGTGAATATATGTATTGTTGTCAAACACAAGGGAAACCACCCAGTCAGAGACCAATGAAGAGATGTCATTTGTTGGGTTCAAGTTCACCTACCAATGAGGAAAGTAGACCCATGGTGCAAGGTAGGAAAAAAAATTCATGTGATTCTGAGATGCACTTATAAAGGGATGGTCGACATGAAAAGTCGAGAATTCTGAGGAATGGTCAACATAGGTTTAGACTTCCTCTGAACAAGAGCATGAGACAGATGGGTAGCTCAAGAAACATAAACTCAAGAATGAACATTGACAAAATTTTGTGACATGGGAGGCATCAACAAACTCTCCATAGGGACTGGAAGAATAAGAAGTCAGAGGAGTAATCTATCAATAATGAGTTGAACTTCCTAATTCCATACTAAACTCAAACCTTTTATGAATGGACTCAAAAAATTGTTCTTTGTTCTAAGGCGACACAATTATTATCGTTAGAAGATAATATTATTTTCCCTCCCTTATTTTTTTCTTTTTTTTTTCTTTGTCTTTTTCATATTATTAAAGTCTAAAAAAGAGGTAAAATAATTCTATGATACAATATATGAAACAAGTTTCACAAACACACAAACTAGTTCCATGCAGTGGAACATACCTATGCTCGATGCACAGGAACATGTGCAGGATATGGACACTCGGGGGGATGTTTCCTCTTGGGGTAAGGGGTGTCAAGTTGCAAAGGATATATGAAAGTCATTGCTTGGTGAATGATGAGAAATATTGGGGCAATGGTCTTATAAGAAGGAAGCGGGAGCCGACATTAGGCTTAACAATGCAAGAAGGATAATGAAATGCAATTACAACTCAACATTTGTGGGAGTCTCATGGGTAATACCCAGAATAGTAGATTGAGGAGAAATATGAGGTTTCAATTTAGTGTCATAACGGGACTATAAAAGACTCCCAAATCTATGGAGTAACTTCTACATGGGCACCAAATGGAAAAAAATAGTTCTAACTAGGGTACCCATGTTTGGTAAGTCTCTACTCTAATACCCCTAGGTTGAACCCAAATTGTACATAAAAATGTAATTATACATATAA
>SNQJ01S0011417.1:14765-30936 GCA_010110895.2 Picea sitchensis
AACGAGGAAATGTGGAGTATCTTCGAGTTGGTCTTAAAGGGATGATTCCAAGCAAGGCCAAGTGGATGGAGGTTGGAAGGGTGATGGAACTTTACCCTCATCTTCACATGCACTGAAAATAGTCTTTTGGAGGTCCAAAAGCTTCCCAATGGGGAGGTGTGATCAGGGGATCAAATTTTGCTCAAAATTTCAAAGTGCTCGGAATCACTTCAAACTGGACGAGAGTGTAGGCCTCGTCATTGTGAACCCAACGCAACTCATTTTGTCTCAAATGAAAATTGGGAGCGAGAGATATTGCAATATGTTCACAAAGTCAAACAGGCAAAAAAATGCTGACTGTACAGTCAGTACAGGCTGACGTGGCAGGGATGTACAACCGTTCAGAACTGACGTGGCATATGATGATTGGCAGGCATGGTCGAATCAGATGGTGACACATGGAATTTCGTTGGCTAATGGTAAGGTTCCACGTGGCCCAATCATGGGCTGCCACGTGGCACCCCTTTATTGGTTCATGGGTCGTTATGTAAAATTATTGGAGTCCGTGGGGTTCGACCCCCAGACCTCCCCCACTGCATAGAGCCTTCGCAAAGACCGACTAACCAATGGACCACCGGATGTGCCTTGTTATGTATGTATGTTTGAATATATTTGAATTCAAAACTATGTAAAATACGACGGGGGGTCGGGCCGGGGCTTAGCCCAGACCCACAGTCCTATCGATATAACATCTGACCACATATGAAATATACGGGTGGGAGTTGTAATGGTTATAGCCTGACCAATGTGGAATGGTGTGGCACTTATATATATAAGCCCTAGTTCTATTGCATGTAATGTGACCTTTGGCTATACAGAAAGGTGCACGGGCAGTTGTCAAACGATTTGACCGTTAGCCCTTTTCACAAATGCGCAAGGTCATATGACCTCCATGTGCCCGGTGCTAGGCGGTTAGGGGCTGGCATGCCCTTAACCGTCCTACGGTTTTCATTGTTGGTTCGGTTGGGCCCGGTGCTGGGTTTTCATGCTATTTATTGCATGTGTGCCAGGTTCACTCAAGAAGGGTGCAATTTGTAGATGCAGAGACAACAAGCTTGAAGGAGGAGACTTCCACGAGGCCTAACTTCTTCATTTTTCGACCGATTGAGGTGCTGAAAGAGCCTAGACAAGGGTTTTTGGATGCTCTGAAGCCATTGGAGCAGTCGGTTTGTCAGTTTGAGAATTGTAAGACATGTTTTTTTAATCACTTTTGAGCAATTAATAATAATGATCCATTGGAAGCTGGACCAGGAGATGTAGCCCAAGAGAGGGGTGAACTCCTTTATCAATTGTTGTGTTTGTGTGCTTATGTTCATTGATTATGCTATTGTCTATGTGTAAATTGCATGAATAATCCCTTATTCTGGGTTTTGCAAACTGATCCATTTTCTTTAAACACATAACATTTACATTGCAATAATTTCAAGTATTTCAAGTCTTCTTCATTTTTAGATCAACCAACGATTCATCGATCTCTTCACCTAATCCTCTGATGGCATTAACAACTTCATCAGCTCTAAGAATATAGGTTGCAATATCTTCCTTTTCATTTATCTTCAAATTTTCAAATTCTGCTATATGTCATTGAAGCTTAACCTGCTTAAATTTTGGATCACCTTCATACATACTCTTGAGTTTTTCCCATACCTCTTTAGCAGTGTTGCAACCCATCACTTTGCTAGCAATGGTTGGTGCCAATGCTGCTAGAATAACATGTTTGGATTTTGAATTACAACTCATAATATTCTTCTCATTTGGATCGGTTGGGGCATTATTTGGGATTAGATAGCCATTTAAAATTGAGTACCAAATGTATACTCCCAAATTCGTTAGTTAAGTTTTCACTTTATCACTCAAGAATGCATAATTTCTTCCATCAAATTTTTGAATCCCATTTGAAATGTGCTCATGGTCATCCATCTCTGCTCAGGATTTTCCTTCCAGTGGTTAAACTGTTCTGAGGGAAACCTACTATGATACCAATTGTTGATACTAAGAGGGGGGTGAATCAGTATCAAGTAAAATTTAAAAAAAAAATCATATTATACTTAAACCATTCAATTATATCCAATGATAAATGAACAATAGTATACGAGTTACTTCAATACACCACAATACACCATGCACAATATATCAGAAATAATCAATAGTTATTGGTCAAGGGAAGTAATGAATTCCAAAGGTAGATACAACTTCCAAATATAAAGGGAGGGATAAAACTCCAAGAGGAAGATACAATCCTCCAATATCAAGAGAGGGTTGACCTCTCCATCCTTTCCCCTTCCTTCCACCCAAGAATATATGAGAGATAATAAAACTTTACATTAAATCATCACCATCAACCAACCATTACATAGAGCTTGATAATGCTTCCCGAGACTTCTTCAACTTCTGTAATTCTTCAATTCCTGGAATAATTTGATCCTATAGATAATATTACTCAATGTATTCTCTAAAACTCCAATTTTCACTCCTTGAATCCTCCCCATAAAGAATTTATAGAAAGAATGGTAGACTTTATTCAATTCTGGTTTATTCAGGAGAGTAGACTTGTACAGAATGCCCCACGCTCAATATTTAACATGTGATTATGAAACTTACACACAAGAAACTAAAGTCCAGACTCTTTCCAATGAAATTGGTCCTACTTCATTTGGATACTCTATGAATAAATTATGACTTTTTTACCTGGAATACATGTTTATTGACTAGCTTTAGGACTGGTCAAAAACCCTACCTTCCACAGAGTGTATCTCCATAATTATAGTGAATCAAGAGCTGAAACATTTGCCACAGATACCTTGATATGTCTTCTCAATACCATAGCATTTTCACCATATGAATCGTTCTAGAAAAAAAAGTTAGAGAAAAAATGGTAAGATGACCTGAAAATAACATACCTTAGAACACATCACCAAAAGACTTCATCCTCCCTTGAAATCCAACCTTATTTACTTTTGATTTCCTCTGAAATTCAATTTTTTTATCAAATGAATGTATAATGATATTTATTTATACCATTTATGTCACTTCCTTTTAACATTAGGGCCGACCTGGCACTTTCTTATTTTGTAATTATTTTCTTTAATTATCTTCATGGCCTACATGTACTTCCTTCTTCAATTCACTTTTCCATCTTCAAAAATTCATTTCTCCTCAACCATGAGGATCCACGTGACGTTCTACCTACCACCGGAAACAACATGATGTATACTATCCATCCATGGGTTTTGTTTTTGCATGTACATTGTCCTTCATGTCCAAATACCTTCATCAATCTTGTGGTCCAAAAACAATGACTAGGGTTGACATGAATGACAACAACCAATCTTCCAACAATTTGTACATATATTTATTTATATTAGAGATCATATGCAAGTCTTGTTTTGCACGTAAGTTTAGACAGGTGTGTAGAGTTTTTTGGGACATGGATTAAAATTGAAGGCATGTCATAACACTCACGTTCAACTCAAGTATCTTTATCACCTACAGTGGTGAATTCTTGGCAACTTCCTTCCATACTTATATTTTTATTTTTATCAGTACGGTTTCTATCTCACTGAAGGAATATCCTAAAATTATCCCTATATTGTAAGTTTACTTTAATTCGATAATTTGATGGTAAAAACCAATATAAAATCTACATGAAGTACCTTAATAACCTTTTATTCTCCATGAGATACATATCCGAGAGAAACCCACCTATATATTTTCTTCATTCCAAGGCTAGTACCCAAAATAAACTAGATTCTTAAGGGCTCAAGGCTTCTACAACAATATGCTCATTAAGAGATCAACATGTCACTTGTTCGAATTGATTATGGGGTAATCCTCGTTCATAGTTGCATGGTTAGACCCAATTGACAAGTTCTTTAATTACATACACGCATATATTAACATAATCAAACTCTAAAACCCTACTTAACCTACTAACCCTCCCGTTCTTTTTTATCTTTTCTTTTCTTAACTTAGGGTTTCTTAATTTTCCCATATAACTAACGGGTGACTCCACTACCTCCTTTCTCCCATTGTTAGTACTGTATGTTAACATGGTCTTTCCTACCTACCATCATGATGAGAATGATAAAATGAATCAATTATCTCAATATATATTTTTTGAGATATATATCACATTTGCTGTCGTTTTTCTACATTTACCTTTACATACTATATAGATAGAAAAAACTTTATTTTAGAATTACTTCTAAATAACATTTGAAGTAATGACATTATTTTAAATAAAAATTTAAATGGTTTTTGTACTTTCTATACTACAAGTTAATTTTTATTTTTTTAACATAATTCCAAACTATTCAAAACTTTGGCTTCTCACATTCTAAGTTTTTAAACATGGCATCCAACAGCATGCCAAGAACGTGTCTAGAAACATTGCATCCAACACCATGCCAAGAACATGTGTCCAAAATCCACCTTCATTCCCTTTCCGGTCTACTCATATTACAGAATGTTGTTTTAAAAATTGGTTGAATCCTAATCGGAATCGGCTAGTTCGCCAGCTAGACCTCCAAAGGCACCAAGTCCGGCTTAAACTGCTTTCAAGATAAGATTAGCTTGTAGGAACTACTTCAAACTTGTTGGTTCAGCTAATTCCATACGAACCCTGTGTAGGATAGGTTGTATGGGTCTGGGATAGGTTGCTAATAAAAACTCATTTTTTAAAACTCATTTTAGTAGTAAAAACAAGAGAGTGAGAACAAATGATAAATTCTACTTCTTCCATTAAGATGAGGGGCTAAATCTAGTGTTTCTATTACTATTGTTGGGTGGAAATTAATTAAGTCAAAGAAGATTAGGCAAAAATATTATTTACAAGCATAAAATTTTCACAAATGAATTAACTTAAAATCCTTTAACATAAACTCCTTGTACATGAATTAACATAAAATTCTTGCACATGAATTATGGATTCTAAATTCCTTTTGATAGCCAATGAAGGGAGAAGGAGAAGCCATTCCACCGACCCCATGTGAATCCATTCCACTGTCCCACCTACGAATTCGTATTACCATTCATCTTTCTAGAATATGTCCTTCAATCGCTTAATTTTACAATTCCCATGTCGTCACATAATTTTACAATTCCCATGTCGTCACATAATTTCAAGTAGTTTTTCAGAATTTCACATGGTTTAAATATTTATTGGCTCTGGGATATCTGGTTCCCACTTTCTCGCTCTGAGGCGTCCTTTGCAAAACCCTAATCCACGCATATTTTTGTAAAATTTTGCACTATTTGTGCGCATAGGTCAAACTATGAAAAAAACAATGCATTCTATTGAATCCATTGCATTGTGCCGACTATGAATTTCCCGTCAATTGCCATTCTATTGAATCCATTTCTCTAGGCAGTGGTTCATTCACCACTACGACCCTTTTGATGTTGATAGTCTTGTTTTCTTCTCTATCTTCTTGGGAAAATTTTATTCCTCAAACTAGGCTTGCAAAGCTCTATTGTAATCCTTTTTTATCATGTTTTTGCCTAATTTTCTTTAATCCAATTATCTTCAACATCTATGTATAATGGTTAACATGATTTTCTATGTTTTGATTTAGACATCCAACATTTTTCTTTTTGAAAAGAGTTTAATATTAAGGAAAAGAATTCCAATGATATCATACTAGCTAGCATATCTAACATTGAAAGACTTTATTCTCATAACCAAGAACACTTGAGCCCATCTAAAATTTTCGTTTTCTAGTATTAACTTGTTTAGTAAACTCTTGTTGATATCAGTTTCAATAGAAATTTAGAAGTATGTAAACAAACCAACTTAATTCATTCAAAATCTATTTTTAAGTAACGTTCTATGGTAATCTTAATATATTCATATTAATAAAAGAAATAAAAAATGTAGGAGCAAATTTGGGAGAAAAACCCAAAGCGACATTTTGATAATAGATATTATGGTAGGGTCAAAATATTAGAGAAATGAGGTAACATAAAGAGTTTTGGTACTAGATATAGTTGTAGGGTCAAAATCTTAGAGAAATGAGGTAAAAAAATGTCTTGTGCTTCTCATAAACTGAGGAATCTTCTCAAAAAGTTTGTTTGGAAACTAAACAATAATGTAACCTTTGGAGCATAGATATGTTTCATATAATTGCATCTCAATGAAAGAGATCCATTGGTACAAATTTGATGTAAGAGGTAAAAAACCATTGAATATGTAAATTACTATTGATGGTTCATAAAATAGATAAAATATAGTTACTTTAGATCCATTGATATGAATTTGATGTAGGAGATCAAAAATATTAAATATGTAAATTAATATTGATAAATCATAAAATAGAGTAGCTTTATGATGTTCTTGAAAATAAATAAACTTTGATGATAAAATTCTATTATGTTTTTTATAAAAGTTATTTTAAATTTAACTATGTTTATTGGTTTGAATTCTTCTTAAGAATATAGTAGGGGTATTGATTACATCAAAGTTTAGATATTTAAATTATTCAATATTTAATAAGATAATGATATCTTTTTCAAAAGGTTTATAAATTTTTTTGTAAACAACAAATCATAAAAAATATCTATAAATAATCACTTTAAAAATAAACAAATCCCAAAATAAAATCATGAAAGCTACCTTCTATAAATTTAAATTGAAATTGAAAATGTTGAGAATATGTAAAATTTATTATTGTTAATATTATAGTTAAGAAACATGGCTTATAATATGAATATCATAAATTTAATCCCTATGTAATATTACATATTGCTGGCTTGTTCATAATAAAATTAAATACATATTATAAAACAACATGAGCCTCATCTCTATGACTATAAAGATCTTGAAATTGTACAATTTTCCTTTCTATTCAACCAAACTTTTAATTGGTGTTTGTTAAATTATTTTGAACTCTATTTTTTCTAAATTCTTAGAGTAAATTGTAGGCTACTTGTAATAATGCTGATCGAACATCATGAAATTACTTTTGCTCAAGGGTCATTGCCGCCCTTCTTTCGGTTAAAACAAATCGACGTTTTAACTCAAGTAGTATGATTCTGTGCTTAATAGAATAAAGTGACCGTTGAGCTCAAATTATCTATTGAGAATGACATTCTTAAAACAAATATTATTGAATGTTTATTATTTTAGAAATGTAATTGCTTTGGAAAAAAGGACGAGAGAAAGGACCTTCAAAAGGGGGATATTTTAGATTTGGAATTTCTCTAAACTTCATAAAGTTTTTTTAAACTTTAAACGATGGAACCATTATTTATAAGTCAATAATAAATATAATATTTTAATTTCTTTTTATAGGGTGAATAAAATTTGGATATATCAATTCTTAAAGTCTACCTTGGTTATGCCATAAGGTTAATAAAATTTGGATATATCGATTCTTAAACTCCTGGGCTCCATGTATGTCTACCTGGGCTCCATGTATGTATAAAATATCTGAGTGTCGGAACGGCCCACGCTGTTACACCTTCCCAAGGCCAAACTCCTTGGATACGTTAAAACCTTGAAACATGTGGCTCATATCCAACAAAATTTATAGCTGAAAATAAAGGAAGGGAGAGAGGCGTGAAGGTTTGTATTACTAAGTTCTAGGTGGAGTTAGAATATATAAATGGGCATATGGTTGTAAGACATGCTTAGGCATGCGTACCACGAGTTGGACTGGTTTTGTTCATGGGGAAGTTACGTCAGGATTCGTGGTTTTTCACGCACATGTTTTTAGTAGCTTGTGGTATTTTAGAGCTGGAGGTGAGAGGTGAAAGTTCACTTGGCTGGCTTTGTTAGATTCTATAAAGGAAGAGCATCTTTGTTGGTTATGATGATGGAGTTGAGGGATGTAGATTGAGGGAACCTACTACCCACAAATCGTCATTAACATAAATGTGTACACAAAACAATGGAGAGTTGTTCATGATTGCAAAGGGAGATTTGTTTGCAAACTCAGAAGGTCATTGTATGGAAATGTTACAAGATGTTGATTCCTTCATTGTGAACCAAATTTTACAAGAAGTGAGTATAAGCATTGTGTTTAACTGTTATATTTGTTATCTTGGTGATATATGTCATGCTTGTGGAAAGCACAAGCATGGTTGAGATCAACAACTTGGCTTAGTTGGTTATCATGTTTGATATGAAGGATCTAGGAGCTGCTAAAACAAATATTGGCCATGGAAATACACAGAGACATGAAATATGGTAAGCTTTGGTTATCACAAAAAGACTATGTGGAGAAAATACTTAAGAAATTAGGTAAAAGGGTTATATGTCTCATGTATAGTATGCTAGTAGGAAGGTTGATGTTTGCGATGGAAATGTTCTAGTATTTCACATGCACTTGGTGTTTTCAACATACACATGACAACACCAGGTAAAGAGCATGGAAAATGGTGCTTTAGTATCTCAGAAGGGTGGTTGCAGCAATTTAGTTTGTGATTATGTTGATTCTTTGGAGATGGAGTGGTCTATACTAGAGAAAATTGTGGAGACATATTCATGTAAGTTGTTAAAAAAATAGTGGTGGTGTTTGACTTGCAAGAAGATGATATTTGATCAGTTGTGCAAGCTATCATGAAATTGTTGTCAAGATAAAGATTGTTAGGTTGTGACAACACATACCCGTTCCCGTTAGTTACATTAATAGCTGATTCCTCCAATCCTTACCTTAATCTTCCATGTAACTAAAAAAACCCTTGAGTAATTATTGTTTAAAAGTGGAAGCCCTGAAGTACTTTTACTTTTATGGAAATTGTAACACATTTTCTCCATTCGCTGAACAATAAATATCTCATTGCCCCATCTCTGTTGTTGCATGTGAGATTGTATTATTCTCTTTCTTTCTCTGTTTATTAATACTATGTTTGCAAGCCAGTTTGTACATAACGAAGATCAAATTAACTCGTGTAGTTAACTTCATTGTAATTCGTTTGCTCCTACAATGGTGTCTCGGGGTTTATATTTCAGCTCTGCTAGCAAACGTGGATGTGGTTAATTTCTTGCAAACTAGATCATTCTAAAGGGATTGCATTTATTTATCATAATAACAAAATGAGCTGGTTGATGACTCATGCTTTCTCTTTGGAATCCTCAGTCGACCTATGCATGAGTCATGGGTGACTTTACCCATTTTGTAATTTCATTTCTATGTAATTTCATTTCTACCTTCACCCGGTTGTTTGTATTCATATGCGTGCTTAATAAATCCGTATTAAAATGCGCGTATAGTAGTAGAATTGTTTTGTTTTCTTTGAAATTTTGTATAATGAGTTAATGAGTTTTATTATATTATATTATATTTTATATTTTAAATAGTTGAATTGAGAGGAATTGAATGTAAATCATTAATAAACAATATTTCTAGAGTTAATAGGAAAATTAGGTTACTCATTTTACAACCTTTCCAATGAAAAACGCAGCTAGGTAACTGGGACCGGGGAATTAATGGGAAATGGATGGGACTCACTAGTCTTGATAGTCTTCCTAGCTGGCTGGGAACATCTATTAATGGTGAAGATCCGGAGTTTATAGATCTAGAGCCAGTCGTTTACCTTGACCCCGTGGATCTCACGGCCAATGGATGACATGTTTGAAGAGAATTTAGCAACCAACTTGAACTCAGTTCTTCAACCTACCACAAAAGAAATGAAAACCATTAGAGACCAATAAGTCTATATTTAATAAGAAATTAAGGTTATTCATTGTAAAGGTTTCATACAAACAATGATGATGATGATGATGATTAACGTCCACTAAGACTTAACTGGTCTATCGGACCTTAAGAGGGTAAGTGATTACTTGTGATTCTTTAGAATTTTGTTTTTGTGCTCGAAAAACATTAAGAGAAGCTTTCCAAGATCACCATACTTTTGTTGAGTTAGGAGGTTAGGAAGGTTGGTAGTGTGATCAATATTTTGGAAATGAGATCTAATATGGGTATAGGGTGGAGAATCTAAGAGAAAGTGCTTTTCATCTTCAACCTTCTTAGTGTCACAAAGGTGACACACTCTTTCATCCCATGGCGTTTTAGGAATTGACCAACGCCCAGTTTCACTATGGAGTTCGTGAGAATTTGTTCTTATCTTAGCAATGCTTAGTGCTCGCAGACAATACCTTCATCCCATGCATGCTTAGGAATTGACCACACCAGCCACTATGGAGTTCAGGAGAATTTGTTCATCTTAAAGAAATGTTTATTTTTTCTTTACATTTGGCAAAAATAGATAGATAATTTGATCTTCTAGATTACAGTTGATTACATCTTTTATAATACCTTAATTTTTTTCCTCTAACTCTTTATCATACCACATTTTTTCCCCTTTAAATTTTGATTTGACATTTTTTTTAATGATTCATTTTGGCAAAATAAAATCCTCTATGCTCTCACTACTTACAAGAATCCCTATATTAAAAAATGGATATTCTTTCTATTTTAGTATATGTACAATTCAAATAATGTGTATGCATGTAATTTGAAGCAACTAAGCTATTTAAAAAATAAATGTTGTCAAGTTTATAAAAAAAAATACACAAATATTATATAATGGACATTATATTTTCATACTTTTATCATTTTACTAATTTTAATTACAAAACACAAATATAATATGAAACAACTTTTCAAGCTAATATTGTAAAAAGGTCTTTAAAATTATAATTTAGCATAAAAAAATCATGTAATGAGATTTTTGTGTTTAAAGATAAAAAGAAACTTCATGTTTATTATCAATGGATGATGAAATAAATATTATTTGTGGATACATCCTATTACTAAAAAAATCATAATCAATGAATGCATTCTACCATGAAACAAATATTACTGATTCATTAATGCATTCTATCATGAAGCAAATATCATCAATATATTCATATTCATTTTTCAAGTCAAGATTTTACAAGAAAATCTTCATAGCAATGTCACAGAAACAAATGGATTCATTTTCAAGTCAGTATTGATAAGAAGATCTTCATGGAAATGTCACATAATCATAACAATAATTTGACCTTTTAGGTATAATTAAACGTGGTCCCTATTGCACTCATAGCCTTCCTTTGTGCTTTCAAGTTGCATAATCATCTTTTAGGGACTACTGGCCATTTCTTAATTACAATCAAACATTTTATTATAAAAAATAAAACATTTTATTATGATTAATTAAATAACAGTGTATTAAAATCTTATTTTTCTTAAAGAAATTTAGTAATACTTTAAAACCATAATAACAAAAACATTATTAACTCATCTTAATTCTCATAAAAATAAGGTATATCCACATTTATTTTATTATATTTTATTACATTACATAAATTTTAATGTGTTGGTTGTGGAGTTTGATTATCTTCCTGATTCATAGGTTTTTGTTTCCAGCCGTGTTTAAACCCCATGAAGACTTTACACCCTGGAAGAATGTACACTCCTCCACACAGGGGAGTGTAGAGGGGGGTTACCCCCTCTGTGGGGTCTAGGGGCAAGAGGGCCCCCGAATGAAAATTTTCCTTGTAAATGTATATTGTAATTTCATTGTAAGTCTGGACCATTCATTATAAGGTCGCATATCTGACGGTAGAAGTTATGTTAGGTTTTTTTTTGCCCCAGAAGGAAACCCTCTTTTATGAGGGAAATGTATTGCAGCTATGTATTATTGCAAATATTTTATTCTGAGAGTGGACACTGTGAGAGAAAGAGGATGAAGTTACAATGGGTGTGTTGTAGGTTGTATCCCTTCATTTGTTGGATAATAATAAAGGAAGGACCTTACAATTTCTCTAGTGGATGTAGCCCATATTGGGTGAACCACATATATCTGTGTCTCTATTGTATTGTGTATATTCTTTGTTTTATTTCTGCATTTGTTTTATTTTATTTCTCTATAGTATTATTTTTCTAACAACTCGTATCAGAGCGAAAGGTAACTCGCAGGAAAAGAGGGTTCCTGGTTCGAGTGGGAGCAACGACGAAAGATGGAAAGTTTAGGGTCGATAAATTTAATGCCCAAAACTACCAGTTATGGAAGATGCAAATGGAATATTATTTATATCAGAATGATCTATTCCTACCATTTGGTGGAATAAAAAAGAATCTGATGGCCATGAAGGATGAAAAATGGGAGGTTCTTGACAGAAAATCATTAGGAATGATACAGTTGAGCATGGAAACATCGGTGGCTTTCAATATTTCGAAAGAAAAGACAATGAAGGAGATGATGGACGCATTCGCTAAACTGTATGAAAAAAACTCGGCGTCCAATAAGGTATTTCTAATGAAGAGATTATTTAATATGAAGATGTTAGAAGGTGGGTCTGTTACAGATTATTTAAATGAATTTAATATGATTAATAATCAACTAAATTCTGTAAAAGTGGACATTGATGACGATGTCAGGGCTCTTCTAATCTTGCACTCATTACCAGAAAGATGGAATGGCTTGGTCATGAATGCAAGTAACTTTGTATCTGGTTCAAATACTTTAAAATTTGATGATGTTGTTGGTGTTATCCTTAGAGAGGAAATGCGACGGAAAAACACAGGTGAGACATCAGGTAATGTGTTGAACATGGAGAACAAGGGAAGGAAAAATGATAGAGTAAAGGGTTAAGGGAACCGCAGGAATTATAGGAAGGGCAGATCAAAATCCAAATTTGGAAATATAGAGTGATGGAATTGTGGGAAGAAAGGACATCTGAAGAAAGACTGCAGAGCTCTAAAGAAACAAACAGATGGACAGCTGGAGAAAAATTAGGAAGCAAATGTAACATGTGATGTGTTACAACATTCTTTGATTCTTTATGTAGATAATATTTCTGAGTCTTGGGTAGTAGATTCAGGGGCTTCATTTCATGCCACACCCAATAGGAAACAATTTCTAGATTATGTTCAAGGTTATTTTGGACAGGTTCATTTGGGTGATGATGCACCATGAAAACTTGTTGGAATGGGGAAGGAAAAAACAAAGAAATGGAATAGAAACCAATGGTTGTTGAAAGAGTTAAGACATGTTCCATATATAAGGAAAAATCTAATTTCAATAGGGAAACCTGAAAGTGAAGGTTGTATATCCGTATTTATAGATAAGACGTGAAAGGTGACCAAAGGATCATTGGTGATAGAAAATGAGATAAGGTAGGTACATTGTATTTATGTACTAGTAATACTGACTCTTCTATATCTTTAGCTTCTACATGAGTGGATACAACATTGTGGAATCATAGGCTTGGACACATGAGTGAGAAGGGGATGCAGATAGTTCACAAAATAAATTTGTTGTCAGACCTTAAACAAATTGATTTGGATTTTTGTGAGCATTGTGTTTATCGAAAACATAAGAGGGTTAGATTTATTAGAGTCGTAAAAGAAAAGAAGATTGAAAGGTTAGAGCTTGTGCATATAGATGTATGCAGACCATCTCATGTATCATCTCTTGGTGGCTCTCGTTATTATGCCACTTTTATTGATGATGTAACTAGAAAAACTTGGGTTTATTGCATTTGACAAAAATATGATGTTTTTGATACATTTAAGAAATGGAAAGCTTTGGTTGTGAATGAGACATGAAGAAGGTTGAAGTGTCTCAGATCAGACAATGGAGGTGCATATTGTAGCAAATAGTTTGATGATTATTTCTCATACCATGGGATTCGTAGAGAGAATACAGTTTTAGGAACACCACAAGAAAATGGTGTGTCAGAAAGGATGAACAAGACAATCATGGAGTGTGCAAGGAGTATGAGATTGCATGCTAGTTTTCCCTTACAGTTCTAGCCAAATGTTGTAGATAATTCTTTGTACTTAATAAACAAAGGACCTTCAAGCTCTTTGGATGGTATAATTCCAGAGGAAGCATGGAAAGGTAGAAAGGTAAACTATTCTTTTTTGAAGACTTTTGGTTGTGAATCATTTGTACATATTGATAAAGAAAATAGAACAAAGATTGAGGAAAAATCCAATAAGTGTACATTTATTGGATACAATGTTAATTATTTTGGTTATCGCTTATGGGATTCTGAAAATAACAAAATCAATAGGATTAGAGATGTCATATTCAATGAGAAGGTCATCTACAAAGATCAGTTGCAGGGAAAAAAACAAGAAAAATAAAAACCAGAATACACAGTGCTTGATGAGATAACTGAAAAACTAATTCCAAAGGTACCGAAAAATCAAAATGTACAACAACATGATGAACAGGTACCTCAAACTCTTGCAAGTGTTGTTAGAATATCTACCAGGTTAAGTAGATCACATGAACGATACTCTCCTTCATTGTATTATTTATTGTTGACTGATTCTAGTGAACCAGAATGTTATGAAGAGGCAATGTAGGTAGACATAAAAAGAAATGGGATCAAGGAATGAAAGAGGAAATGAATCCCTTGGTAAATAACCAGACTTGGGACTTGGTTCAGTTTCTTGCAGGAAAAAGAGCATTCCAGAATGAATGGGTTTACAAGTTGAAGGAAGAAGATGCAGGAAAAAAACAGTACAATGTTAGACTTGTTGTAAAGGGGTTTACAGAAAAGAAAGGTATAGATTTTGATGAAATATTTTCTCATGTTTTTAAAATGACTTCAATTAGGACTATTTTAAGTCTTGTGGAAGTATAATATTTTCATCTTGAACAATTAGATGCAAAAACAATTTTCTTCCATGGGGATTTAGCAAAAGAGATTTATATGTAGCAACCACATAGGTATAAGGTCAAAGGGAAGGATAATTTGGTATGCATTTTGAATAAGAGCTTGTATAGTCTAAAGCAAGCTCCAAGGCAGTGGCATTTGATGTTTGACAATTTTATGACAAAACAAATTTATAGTAGATGTCATTCTGATCACTATGTTTATTTTAAAAGGCTAGAAAATGGAAGCTATATTATCTTGCTATTGTGTGTAGATGACATGATTGTTACATGGTATAATATGCATGATATAAATGTGCTCAATAAGAAATTAGCTAATTCATTTGCAATGAAGGATTTGGGTGTTGAAAATAAAATCCTTGGTATGAGAATAACAAGAGACAAGAAAAATCACAAATTGACATTGTCTCAGGGTGAATACATAGAGAAGGTGTTGGAGAGGTTTAGAATGCAAAATGAAAAACCAGTTAGTACACCTTTGGACAACAATTTCAAATTAACTAAGGAAATGTGTCCCAAGACTCAAGAGGATATAGAATATATGTCCATGGTCCCTTATTCATCAACAGTCTGGATTTTGATGTATGTGATGGTTTGCACAAAACCAGATATTACACATGCAATGGGAGTTGTGAAAAGGCATATGAACAATCCAAGTAAATAACATTGGGAGGTAGTAAAGTGGATTCTCAGGTATTTGAGATGTACTACTACTCATGCATTGTGTTTTGGAGGTTCATACATTGTTCTACAGGGATATGTTGATTCAAATATGTCAGGTGATAAAGATAGAAGGAGGAGCACCACAAGCTATGTTTTTACTGTATGTGGAACAAAAGAAAGTTGGATTTTGAAACTGCAAAAGGTTTTTCCACTTTCAATTATAGAGGCAAAGTATGTTGCTACTATAGAGGCTAGTAAAGAGATGATTTGGTTACAGAGGTTTATGGAGGAATTGGGAAAGAAGTAGGATAATATCATGTTGTATTGTGATAGTGAGAGTGCCATTAATCTTGCAAAGAAATCATCCTTCCATTCGAATACTAAACATATACATCGCAGGTACCATTTCATACAATCCATCTTGGAAGATGGACATTTGAAGCTAGAACATATACACACTAGCCAGAATCCTGCATACATGTTAACTAATGGAGTAACAAGGTAGAAATTGAGTTCATTCTCAGTTTCATTTGGTCTTCAAGCATGAAGGTGAAGATGAGAAATTTTCCAGGTCCAAGAAGGTTCATAGTCCAGTAGATACAACGGTGGAGTTGTTGAGATTAGTCTCCAAGTGGGAGATTGTTGTTTGTGGAGCTTGATTATCTTCATGATTCATAGGTATTTGTTTTCATCTGTGTTTATACCCCAGAAAGACTTTACACCCTGGAAGAATATACACTCCTCCATGCGGGGGAGTGCAGATGGGGGTTACCCCCTCTGCGGGGTCTGGGGGCAAGCGGGCCCCTGAAGGAAAAATTGCCTTGTAAATGTATATTGCAATTTCATTGTAAAT
>SNQJ01S0011417.1:30946-116078 GCA_010110895.2 Picea sitchensis
TAGTGAAACTGGGCGTTGGTCAATTCCTAAAACGCCATGGGATGAAAGAGTGTGTCACCTTTGTGACACTAAGAAGGTTGAAGATGAAAAGCACTTTCTCTTAAATTCTCCACCCTATACCCATATTAGATCTCATTTTCAAAATATTTATCACACTACCAACCTTCCTAACCTCCTAACTCAACAAAAGTATGGTGATTTTGGAAAGCTTCTCTTAATGTTTTTCGAGCACAATTTTTTTTTCTAAAGAATCACAAGTAATCACTTACCCTCTTAAGGTCCGATAGACCAGTTAAGTCTTAGTGGACGTTAATCATCATCATCATCATCATTGTTTGTATGAAACCTTTACAATGAATAACCTTAATTCCTTATTAAATATAGACTTATTGGTCTCTAATGGTTTTCATTTCTTTTGTGGTAGGTTGAAGAACTGAGTTCAAGTTGGTTGCTAAATTCTCTTCAAACATGTCATCAACTGGAAAGGTTGTAAAATGAGTAACCTAATTTTCCTATTAACTCTAGAAATATTGTTTATTAATGATTTACATTCAGTTCCTCTCAATTCAACTATTTAAAATATAAAATATAATATAATATAATAAAACTCGTTAACTCATTATACAAAATTTCAAAGAAAACAAAACAATTCTACTACTATACGCGCATTTTAATACGGATTTATTAAGCACGCATATGAATACAAACAACCGGGTGAAAGTAGAAATGAAATTACAAAATGGGTAAAGTCACCCATGACTCATGCATAGGTCGACTGAGGATTCCAAAGAGAAAGCATGAGTTATCAACCAGCTCATTTTGTTATTATGATAAATAAATGCAATCCCTTTAGAATGATCTAGTTTGCAAGAAATTAACCATATCCACGTTTGCTAGCAGAGCTGAAATATAAACCCCGAGACACCATTGTAGGAGCAAACGAATTACAATGAAGTTAACTACACGAGTTAATTTGATCTTCGTTATGTACAAACTGGCTTGCAAACATTGTATTAATAAACAGAGAAAGAAAGAGAATAATACAATCTCACATGCAACAACAGAGATGGGGCAATGAGATATTTATTGTTCAGCGAATGGAGAAAATGTGTTACAATTTCCATAAAAGTAAAATGGAGAAAATGTGTTACAATTTCCATAAAAGTAAAAGTACTTCAGGGCTTCCACTTTTAAACAATAATTACTCGAGGGTTTTTTTAGTTACATGGAAGATTAAGGTAAGGATTGGAGGAATCAGCTATTAATGTAACTAACGGGAACGGGAACGGGTATCTTTACCTTGACAACAATTTTATGATAGCTTGCACAACTGATCAAATATCATCTTCTTGCAAGTCAAACACCACCACTATTTTTTTAACAACTTACATGAATATGTCTCCACAATTTTCTCTAGTATACACCACTCCATCTCCAAAGAATCAACATAATCACAAACTAAATTGCTGCAACCACCTTTTTAAGGTACTAAAGCACCATAATCATGTGTATGTTGAAAACACCAACTGTATGTGAAATACTTGAACATTTCCAACGCAAACATCAACCTTCCTACTAGCATACTATACATGAGACGTATAACCCTTTTACTTAATTTCCTAAGTATTTTCTCCACATAGTCTTTTTGTGATAACCAAAGCTTACCATCTTTCATGTCTCTGTGTATTTCCATGCCCAATATTTGTTTTAGCTTCTCCTAGATCCTTCATATCAAACGTGATAACCAACTGAGCCAAGTTGTTGATCTCAACCATGCTTGTGCTTTCCACAAGCATGACATATATCACCAAGATAACAAATATAATAATTAAACACAATCCTTAAACTCCCTTCCTGTAAAATTTGGTTCACAATGAAGGAATCAACATCTTGTAACATTTCCATACAATGACCTTTTGAGTTTGCAAACAAATCTCCCTTTGCAATCATGAACAACTCTCCCTTGTTTTGTGTACACATTTATGTTAATGACGATTTGTGGGTAGTAGGTTCCCTCAATCTACATCCCTCAACTCCATCATCATAACCAACAAAGATGCACTTCCTTTATAGAATCTAGCAAAGCCAGCGAAGTGAACCTTCACCTCTCACCTCCAGCTCTAAAATACCACAAACTACTAAAAACATGTGCCTGAAAAACCACGAATCCTGACATAACTTCCCCAGGACCAAAACCAGTCCAACTCGTGGTACACATACCTAACCATATCTTACAACCATATGCCCATTTATATATTATAACTCCACCTAGAACTTAATAATACAAACCTTAGCCTTGCCATTTCAGTGGGAAACCAAGTCCTCTTCCTCACACCATAGCTCCTAGCTATGCAAAACGTCCTCCTAGCACTCCATGAGCTTGACTTCGAAATCATCACCATGTCCATTTCTACCGCCACTGCATCCAATGAGACACTCCAGACAAAATACGCGTACAGATATGAGATTCTCTCCAAAATGTTAGGTGCTCTACGTCCATGCCCATACCTCCACCTTTATCCAGGTGGTCCGCATCGTTTCTGGCAACAACACATCACACAGATAGTTTGCCTGCACAACCATCTCGAAAATGCAAAGCTTTGCTCCAACATCTTGCTCCTGTAATGCACATCTTCACGCCTCTCTCCTTTCCTTTATTTTCAGCTATAAATTTTGTTGGATATGAGCCACATGTTTCAAGGTAAGGAGTTTGGCCTTGGGAAGATGTAACAGCGTGGGCCGTTCCGACACTTAGATATTTTATACATACATGGAGCCGAGGAGTTTAAGAATCGATATATCCAAATTTTATTAACCTTATGGCATAACCAAGGTAGACTTTAAGAATTGATATATCCAAATTTTATTCACCCTATAAAAAGAAATTAAAATATTATTTTTATTATTGACTTATAAATAACGGTTCCATCGTTTAAAGTTTAAAAAAACTTTATGAAGTTTATAGAAATTCCAAATCTAAAATATCCCCCTTTTGAAGGTCCTTTCTCTCGTCTTTTTTTCCAAAGCAATTACATTTCTAAAATAATAAACATTCAATAATATTTGTTTTAAGAATGTCATTCTCAATAGATAATTTGAGCTCAACGATCACTTTATTCTATTAAGCACAGAATCATACTACTTGAGTTAAAACGTGGATTTGTTTTAACCGAAAGAAGGGCGCGATTGACCCTTGAGCAAAAGTAATTTCATGATGTTCGATCGGCATTATTACAAGTAGCCTACAATTTACTATAAGAATTTAGAAAAAATAGAGTTCAAAATAATTTAACAAACACCAATTAAAAGTTTGGTTGAATAGAAAGGAAAATTGTACAATTTCAAGATCTTTATAGTTATAGAGATGAGGCTCATGTTGTTTTATAATATGTATTTAATTTTATTATGAACAAGCCAGCAATATGTAATATTACATAGGGATGAAATTTATGATATTCATATTATAAGCCATGCTTCTTAACTATAATATTAACAACAATAAATTTTACATATTCTCAACATTTTCAATTTCAATTTATAGAAAGTAGTTTTCATGATTTTATTTTGGGATTTGTTTATTTTTGAGGTGATTATTTATAGATATTTTTTATGATTTGTTGTTTACAAAAAAATTTTATAAACATTTTAAAAAAGATATCATTATTTTATTGAATATTGAATAATTTAAATATCTAATGAACTTTGATGTAATCAATACCCCTACTATATTTTTAAGAAGAATTCAAACCAATAAACATAGTTAAATTTAAAATACCTTTTATAAAAAAAATAATAGAATTTTATCATCAAAGTTTGTTTATTTTCAATAAACATCATAAAGCTACTCTATTTTATGATTCATCAATATTAACTTACATATTTAATATTTTTGATCCCCTACATCAAATTCGTATCAATGGATCTAAATTAACTATATTTTATCTATTTTATGAACCATCAATAGTAATTTACATATTTAATGGTTTTTTACCTCCTACATCAAATTTGTACCAATGGATCTCTTTTATTGAGATGAAATTATATGAGACATATCTATGCTCCAAAGGTTACAGTATTGTTTAGTTTCCAAACAAACTTTTTGAGAAGATTCCTCAGAGGAGCACAAGGCATTTTTTACCTCATTTCTCTAAGATTTTGACCCTACAACTATATCTAGTATCAAAACTCTTTTTGTTACCTCATTTCTCTAATATTTTTACCCTATCATAATATCTATTATCAAAATGTCTCTTTGGGTTTTTCTCCCAAATTTGCTCCTATATTTTTTATTTATTTTTTATTAATATGAATATATTAAGGATACCATAGGGCATTACTTAAAAATAGATCTTGAATGAATTAAGTTGGTTTCTTTACATATCTCTAAATTTCTATTGAAACTAATATCAACAAGGGTTTACTAAACAAGTTAATACTAGAAAATGAAAATTTTAGATGGGCTTAAGTGTTCTTGGTTATGAGAATAAAGTCTTTCAATGTTAAATATGCTAGCTAATATGATATCACTGGGATTCTTTTTCTTAATAATAAACTCTTTTTAAAAGGAAAAATGTTGGATGTCTAAATCAAAACATAGAAAATCATGTCAACCATTGTACATAGATGTTGAAGATAATTGGATTAAAGAAAATTAGGAAAAAACATGATAAAAAAGGATTACAATAGAGCTTTGCAAACCTAGTTTGAGGAATAAAATTTTCCCCAAGAAGATAGAGAAGAAAACAAGACTATCAACATCAAAAGGGTCGTAGTGGTGAATGAACCACTGCCTAGAGAAATGGATTCAATAGAATGGCAATTGACAGGAAATTCATAGTCGGCACAATGCAATGGATTCAATAGAATGCATTGTTTTTTTCATAGTTTGACCTATGTGCACAAATAGTGCAAAATTTTACAAAAATATGCGTGGATTAGGGTTTTGCAAAGGCCGCCTCAGAGAGAGAAAGTGGGAAGCAGATATCCCAGAGCCAATAAATATTTAAACCATGTGAAATTCTGAAAAGGCAAAATTTTAAAAAATTAAGCGATTCTGAAAAGGCCTAATTTTAAATTTTTTTAAAAATTAGGCAAAATGCATATTATGTGACGACTTGGGAATTGTAAAATTAAGCGGTTGAAGGACATATTCTAGAAAGATGAATGGTAATACAAATTCGTAGGTGGGACAGTGGAATGGATTCACATGGGGTCGGTGGAATGGCTTCTCCTTCTACCTTCATTGGCTATCTAAAGGAATTTAGAATCCATAATTCATGTGTAAGAATATTTTATTACGCCGAAAGGCGTACACCTATTGACAATAGGCAAATTTAATAGAGGTTTAGTGCTTAATAAGTTTTCTATGGACAGGATGAAATATGGTTGGAATATTCTTAGTAGTCACACAAAATAAATGGTTTTGATTTCAATCATTAACTTCCTAGCTATTATAAAGACATCCGTTTATGTGTTTACTTTTTTACATTTACCTAATCATATTTAAAAATTACTTTGATAGCCAACTGACTGTCAAGTAAGTGATTAACATAAATTAAAATATAAACACCAAATAAATGAAGCCCAACAGTTTATTTGCTAATCAATAATAAAATTTAATAAATTATTTTCCAACTGATACCTTTCGGCGTTCTCCAACTACTGTATTAGCAACTGTGCTAGTGTTAATTCATGTACAAGGAGTTTATGTTAAAGGATTTTACGTTAATTCATTTGTAAAAATTTTATGCTTGTAAATAATATTTTTGCCTAATCTTCTTTGACTTAATTAATTTCCACCTAACAATAGTAATAGAAACACTAGATTTAGCCCCTCATCTTAATGGAAGAAGTAGAATTTATTATTTGTTCTCACTCTCTTGTTTTTACTAGTGGAAAATTTAAAAAATCAGTTTTTATTAGCAACTTATCCCAGACCCATACAACCTATCGTACACAGGGTTCGTATGGAATTAGCTGAACCAACAAGTTTGAACTAGTTCCTACAAGCTAATCTTATCTTCAAAGCAGTTTAAGCCGGACTTGGTGCCTTTGGAGGTCTAGCTGGCGAACTAGCCGATTCCGATTAGGATTCAACCAATTTTTAAAACAACATTTTGTAATATGAGTAGACCGGAAAGGGAATGAAGGTGGATTTTGGACACATGTTGTTGGCATGGTGTTGGATGCAATGTTTCTAGACACGTTCTTGGCATGGTGTTGGATGCCATGTTTAAAAACTTAGAATGTGAGAAGCCAAAATTTTGAATAGTTTGGAATTATGTTAAAAAATTAAAAATTAACTTGCAGTATAGAAAGTACAAAATTTTTATTTAAAATAATATCATTACTTTAAATGTTATTTAGAAGTAATTCTAAAATAAAGTTTTTTCTATCTATATAGTATGTAAAGGTAAATGTAGAAAAACGACACCAAATGTGATATATATCTCAAAAAATATATATTGAGATAATTAATTCGTTTTATCATTCTCATCATGATGGTAGGTAGGAAAGACCATGTTAACACACTACTAACAATGGGAGAAAGGAGGTAGTGGAGTCACCCATTAGTTATATGGGAAAATTAAGAAACCCTAAGGTAAGGAAAGAAAAGATAAAAAAGAAGTGGAGGGCTAGTAAGTTAAGTAGGGTTTTAGAGTCGAACAAGTGACATGTTGATCTCTTAATGAGCATATTGTTTTATAAGCCTTGAGCCCTTAAGAATCTGGTTTATTTTGGGTACTAGCCTTGGAATGAGGAAAATATATAGGTGGGTTTCTCTCAGATATGTATCTCATGGAGAATAAAAGGTTATTAAGGTACTTCATGTAGATTTTATATTGGTTTTTACCATCAAATTATCAAATTAAAGTAAACTTACAATATAGGGATAATTTTAGGATATTCCTTCAGCGAGATAGAAACCCTAATGATAAAAATAAAAATATAAGTATGGAAGGAAGTTGCCAAGAATTCACCGTTGTAGGTGCTAGAGATACTTGGGTTGAACATGAGTGTTATGACATGCCTTCAATATTAATCCATGTCCCAAAAAACTCTACACACATGTCTAAACTTACATGCAAAACAAGACTTGCATATGATCTCTAATATAAATAAATATATGTACAAATTGTTGGAAGATTGGTTGTTGTCATTCATGTCAACCCTAGTCATTGTTTTTGGACCACAAGATTGATGAAGGTATTTGGACATGAAGGGCAATGTACATGCAAAAACAAAACCCATGGATGGATAGTATACATCATGTTGTTTCCGGTGGTAGGTGGAACGTCACGTGGATCCTCATGGTTGAGGAGAAATGAATTTTTGAAGATGGAAAAGTGAATTGAAGAAGGAAGTACATGTAGTCCATGAAGATAATTAAATAAAATAATTACAAAATAAGAAAGTGTCAGGTCAACCCTAATGTTAAAAGGAAGTGACATAAATGGTATAAATAAATCTCATTATCCATCCATTTGATAAAAAAGTTGAATTTCAAAGGAAATCAAAAGTAAATAAGGTCGGATTTCAAGGGAGGATGAAGTCTTTTGGTGATGTGTTATAAGGTATGTTATTTTCAGGTCATCTTACCATTTTTTCTCTAACTTTTTTTTCTAGAACGATTCATATGGTGAAATTGCTATGGTATTGAGAAGACATATCAAGGTATCTGTGGTAAATGTTTCAGCTCTTGATTCACTATAATTATGAAGATACACTATGTGGAAGGTAGGGTTTTTTACCAGTCCTGAAGCTAGTCAATAAACATGTATTCCGGGTAAAATAGTCATAATTTCTTCATAGAGTATCCAAATGAAGTGGGACCAATTTCATTGGAAAGAGTATGGACTTTAGTTTCTTGTGTGCATGTTTCAGAATCACATGTTAAATATTAAGCACGGGGCATTCTGTACAAGTTTACTCTCCTGAATAAACCAGAAGTGAATAAAGTCTACCATTCTTTCTATAAATTCTTTTTGGGAAGGATTCAAGGAGTGAAAATTGGAGGATTTTCATAGAATACATTGAGTAATATTATCTATAGGATCAAATTATTCCAGGAATTGAATAATTACAGAAGTTGAAGAAGTCTCACGAAGCATTATCAATCTCTATGTGATGGTTGGTTGATGGTGATGATTTAATGTAAAGTTTTATTATCTCTCATATATTCTTGAGTGGAAGGAAGGGGAAAGGATGGAGAGGTAAACCCTCTCTTGATATTGGAGGAATGTATCTTCCTCTTGGAGTTTTATCCCTCCCTTTATATTTGGAAGTTGTATCTAACTTTGGAATTCATTACTTCCCTTGACCAATAACTATTGATTATTTCTCATATATTGTGTATGGTGTATTGTGGTGTATTGATGTAAACCATATACTATTGTTCATTTCTCATTGGATATAATTGAATGGTTTAAGTATAAGATGAAAAAGTTTTTAAATTTTACTTGATACTGATTAACCTCCCTCTTAGTATCAGCAATTGGTATCATAGAAGGTTTCCTTCAGAACAGTTTAACCACTGGAAGGAAAATCCTGAGCAGAGATGGATGACCATGAGCACATTTCAAATGGGATTCAAAAATTTGATGGAAGAAATTATGCATTCTAGAGTGATAGAGTGAAAACATACCTAACAACTTTGGGAGTAGACATTTGGTACTTAGTTTTAAATGGATATGTAATCCCAAATAATGCCCCAATCGATCCAAATGAGAAGAATATTATGAGTTGTAATTCAAAATCCAAACATGTTATTCTAGCAGCATTGGCACCAACCATTGCTAGCAAAGTGATGGGTTGCAGCACTGCTATGGGAAAAACTGAAGAGTATCTATGAAGGTGATCAAAAGTTAAGCAGGTCAAGCTTCAATGACATAGAGCAGAATTTGAAAATTTGAAGATGAATGAAAAGGAAGATATTGCAACCTATCTTCTTAGAGTTGATGAAGTTGTTAATGCTATAAGAGGATTCGGTGAACAGATCGATGAATCGTTGGTTGTACAAAAATTGTTTACATCACTTCTCTTGAAGTATAATGCTAAGGTATCCACCATTGACAAAACTAGGGACTTGACCAAAATGACAATGGATGAATTACATGGGTCTATTATAGCATATGAAATGAGAACAGGTATAGAAACTGACCAACCAAGCAATGACGCATCCTTTAAAGCCATAAAGAAGAAAAAAGACAAGGATAACAACCTTGATGAAGAAATAACAAATTTTGTAAGAAGGTTCCAGAAGGGAAGTGGAAGATACAAAGGTAAGTCTCCTCTCAGATGCTTTAAATGTGGTAGAATAAGACACATTGTTGAAAACTGCTACTATAAAAAGAGAAGTCTCAACAAGAAAAAGATCTTCTACTCCAAGGATCATGACATCTCCTCGGATGAGAGTGATGAAGAAGATAATGATGGAGGAGAAGTCCTCTTCATAACCCAAGAAACCCAGGATGATGATCACAATAATTCTAAAGAAGAAGAAATCAGTTGTGAAGAAGATTCATATGAAGAAACCAAATTTGATTCCTTTTGGGGATACAAAGACAATGTAGAGAGTGAACAATAAGATGAGAATATTGAAAAGATGAAGCATGTTGAAACTAAAAATAGCAAGCTTAGAAACACAAACATAATACTAAAAGGTGAATTGAGTAGTTGTGAAGAAGATAATTACAATCTTGGAAAGACCATTAATAGCTTGAAGGAACAATTAGAATATTATGAGAAATTGAAAGCAGAATTGGATCACACAAAAGGGGAGCTACTATTGATAATAGAAAAGTTGAAGAAGTTCGAAAAAAACACTGAAAAATTAGATGAGATCCTTAGCAGTCAAATATCTCCAAACGAAAAGACAGGACTAGGATACAATGATAGTTTGAAGACAACAAAACAAGAGAAGAAAGTTGAAAATGATGAAACCAACACTCCAGAACAAGTTGAACAACAAGATAGAAGACTAAAATTCAGAAGGAATGAGACATCAAGAAGATCCTCTCCTATCAGGTATGAAAGAAATCATTATGAATGAAACTACAAAAGAATAGATCGTGAACCCAGATGGACCACACCACAAAGAATATCACTTACACCTAGGTATCAAAATTTATTTCTTGGACGTCGTTATACTTGTGGAAATTTTGGACACAAGGAAATCAATTGTAGAATCAATGAAAGAAAAAACTATGCAATCTACATAAATGGTGAAAATAGTAGATATGGAAATGTTCGTAGACCTGTCAACATAAATTATAATTCATTTGACCCATTAATGGATCAAAATATTGTATGTTACAAGTGAAATAATCTTGGTCACAAAGCACAAGATTGCAGAGAGATGAAGGAAGGTAATCATATGACAAATGTCTGTATACCAACTACAACATGGAAAAGGAAAGAAATTCCACACAATGAAAATTGTCGAATAACATTGGTCGCTAAAGAATGCAAATAAGAAGATGAATGGTTCATAGACAGTGGGTGCTCATCTCATATGACCGAAGAACAAAGCAAATTTGTCAGCTTAAATAAGAAGGGTGGAAGTGTTGCATTAGGAGATGACTCATCTACCAAAATACTTGGAAAAGGAACTGTAAATCTTCGAAGTGAAAATATAAAAGCAGGAAAAGTCCTATTGGTTGAAGATATTAAGCATAATCTCCTCAGTGTCAGCAAAATATGTGATCAAGGATACACTCTTACGTTTGACTCCCAAAAATGTAAAATCATAGAAAATAACTTAGGAAGATTGATTGCAACTGCAACAAGAAGACCAAAAAACATATACATCCTAGACATGAAGAATATAGAAAAGACAAAATCCACACAAAAGGATTCCAAGGAAGAAAAATTCCCAAAGACCAAAAATAAGGATGAAGTATTATTGAGTGCCACATGTTCAGGGGGAGCAACCCCAAAGAAGAGAGTTACCTTTTGTCATTAAACTCAGGGGGAGCAACCCTACCCTTTTCCATTGGTGTCAAAGGGGGAGCGAAATTGGGATCATGATGATAGGGGGAGAATGAGTGTTTCCATCAATGACAAAGGGAGATATTGTTGGAATATTGCTTCTTGTCATTGATGTCAACCCTAGTCATTGGTTTTGGACCACAAGATTGATGAAGGTATTTGGACATGAAGGACAATGTACATGAAAAAACAAAACCCATGGATGGATAGTATACATCATGTTGTTTCCGGTGGTAGGTGGCACCCCACGTGGATCCTCATGGTTGAAGAGAAATGAATTTTTGAAGATGACAAAGTGAATTAAAGAAGCAAGTACATGTAGGCCCTGAAGATACTTAAAGAAAATAATTACAAAATAAGAAAGTATCATGTCGGACCTAATGTTAAAAGAGTGACATGAATGGTATAAATAAATATCATTATGCATTCATTTGATAAATAAGTTGAATTTCAGAGGAAATTAGAAGTAAAGAAGGTCGGAATTCAAGGGAGGATGAAGTCTTTTGGTGATGTTCTCTAAGGTATGTTATTTTCAGGTCATCTTACCATTTTTGCTATAACTTTTTCTATAGAATGATTCATATAGTGAAATTGTTATGGTATTGAGAATATATATCAAGGTACATGTGGTAAAATTTTCAGCTCTCGATTCTCTATAATAACGGAGATACACTCTGTGTAAGATAGGGTATCTGACCAGTCTTGAAGCTAGTCAATAAACAGGTGTTCCAGGTAAAACAGTCATAACTTATTCATAGTGAATCCAAATGAAGTGGAACCAATTTCATTGGAAATAGTACGGACTTTAGTTTCTTTTGTGTGAGTTTTAGAATCTTATGTTAAATATTGAGCATAGGGTATTCTGTACAAGTTCGCTCTCCTGAATAAACTAGAATTGAATAAAGTCTACCATTCTTTCTATAACTTCTTTTTGGGGAGTATTCAAGGAGTGAAACTTGGAGGAGTTTCAGAGAACACATTGCGTAATATTATCTATAGGATCATATTATTCCAAGAATTGAAGAAGTACAGAAGTTGAAGAAGTCTCAGGAAACATTATCAAGCTCTATGTGATGGTTGGTTGATGGTGATGATTTAATGTAAAGTTTTATTATCTCTCATATATTCTTGGGTGGAAGGAAGGGGCAAGAATGGAGAGGTTAACCCTCTCTTTATATTGGAGGAATGTATCTTCCTCTTGTATTTTTATCCCTCCCTTTATATTTGGAAGTTGTAGCTACCTTTGGAAGTCATTACTTTGACCAATAGCTATTGATTATTTCTCATATATTGTGCATGGTGTATTGTGGTGTATTGATGTAACTCTTATACTATTTTTCATTTCTCATTGGATATAATTGAATGGTTTAAGTATAAGTTGAATTTTTTTTTAAATTGTACTTGATACTGATTCACCCCCCTCTTAGTATCAACACAAATAGAACTAGATATACTACCAAATATATATATATCAATGAAATTGTTGATTAGAGAGACCCAACAAACCTGTGAGGGTATGATAAATCCCTTTACCTAGCTATGATATAACATCCTTTGAGGTTTCTAGATTGAATAATTTAAGGTATTAGTGGAACTATGCTAATGTGGATTCCCTAGGATGAATCAATAAGTATAAGGTTGGAGACAAATTAATCACAAGAGGTCCTTATAGAGGTATTCGAGATGACAAGTGAAAACATCCTAATATCATGAGAGAGGTGGAAGAGAGCTAAATCAACATGTTTCACAAATCATAAAGAGTTCCTAAATTATAATAACAAAATCAAGATGAGAGATTCAAAAAACCTTTAAAAAGAGAAATTGAATAGTATAAATAGGATTGATCTCAAGGTGTAGGTGTATGTTAAGTTACTCTTGGAAGGTCTAAGTCATATATAAAAGTCAGATTGCATAGCCTTACTCGATACCATGGGTTTTATAACATTGTAATGGGTTTTTAGGTCCAAAACACTCCTATGATTATGTGTTCTATAGAACATGGGTGAAGTACCCTCTTTAATAACTCATGGTACACTCTCTACAAAGAAGTTATAAATGGTTAAGGATGTTTGACCCATTTGACCCGATAAATAGATGTAAGAATAAATATATTTTCACCATTGTGGATTTTTAGTGAATCAACCTAAGTGAAAAATTTGCAGGCAACAAGATTTGTTATACTAAAGAATTTAACAAATTCATGAAAATTATGTACAATTATGTTCCAATAATGCATCATAATTATTTCTTCTAGTTACTTATTAAATTAACTGCCCATATCAATTTTATCGGTGGATATCTGGATTCCTGTATCGAATACCTTTCCAATTACTTGTCCCTTTCTCAATTCTGAGTCTTGAGCATAAAGTTATAACCATTTGAATATTACCCAAGAATTCCTTTCGTTCGCACCTTAACCAGGTGCAAATATGAACTGTATTTATGATTCTTTCTACATGATATTATATATTTTTGATAGGATCCCAAATGGGTTCCTTCATAATCATAATTTGGACAATATGTCCAAGTTTCATCTCTTTTTGGGTTCTTTTCTGCTAGATACATCCTGCTAAAGTTTCAGGCTAATTAGTTTTGTTTTTTTTGGCCCTAAATGCTACAGGTACCTTATATTCCCTCTTAAAAATTTTAACATACCCAGAATTTTAATTTAGTTCCATAATTTTTTTCTATAGTTTAATATGTTTCCACAGACTACTCGTGTGCCTCAATTTGACTCTGGAGCAAGAAGTTATGGACTTTCGAAGTTAATTGGGGCTTAAAATTGACATTCCATTGTTCGAGCTATAAATCACTCATCCTAACCCTATTTCACAAATGTGATACATCATTAGAAATATATCTTCGAGATATATCATTTGAGTAGCCAAAAACACTATCTAGGTCCTTCAAAATTCCATACAAAAGCACAACCTTTAATAATACAAAAAATTCATAGAAGATCATTGATTTTCTACTGTTGTAGTCTACCAAATCGGCTTTGCACACACCAGTTCTAAATTATAAACACATACTTAGCATGCACAAGTTATATATGTGAAATTCCTAAAATGTATCACACGCGCCATTATCTAGGTGGATATTGGTGTCCACCCACCTATTCCAACTAGCTCAAAAAAGTCTTCTGGCAATTTACTATTTTTAGTCTTTTTTTGGTTTCTAAACTTTCGGGGCCATTTTGAGGGGCTAAATGAAGTTTTTCTGGGATCAAGCACCTAATCATTGCTAAAGTATTTGATTGGGCCCCCAAAATGAATATCCTCAACGACACCTTTCCAACGCACTATCGTGCACCCCAAACAAAGATCATATGCCAAAGTTTTCTGCCCAGGATGTTGATACACCAAACTACCCATAAACAGGGTCCACAAAATTGTTGTCTTTTCATCTTATGAGGTTAGGGTCTTTTATTTTATTTATCTTAAAAATGTATTTAGAGACTCATTATAATCATATTCTTGTGAATGTGAGTATCCATCACATCTCTTCTCAAAGATAAGTTGCCACCATTCTAGCGAGTCTTTCACTATGTATTTCTACAATTTTGTACATTTTGCTCATTAATAGAAATTGTGTATTATTGTATCTCTGTGTTTATGGTTGCATATATGATATATTTTTGTTCTATTATTGGATATATGAGATATATCTGTACATTTCGTTATTATATATCCTCTCTCATTTCGTGCCAAAAGTATTTTGGATCAGTGGTATCAGAGCAGGATGATCTGGATCATTTTTTTTCAGTGCATGTCCCCGACGACGTCCGAGTATATAAAGTTGCTTATTTAGATTGTCTCTCTTGAGGGAAATCGCTCTCACACACCTAAGAAACCCTCCATAGAAAAATAAAGGAAAAAAGACAAAGGAGACGATTTTATTAATCTGTTGCTTGAGAAAGCACTCACGCGAAAGAGGGACGAAATGATGGATAATTTTTACCACATCCTTCAACGTTTGTTGATAACAACATGAGAGTATTCATCAAGCAACCACTTTGGAGGCACCTCACCTTTCAAGGTACACATTAATTTTGATATTCTGATATTTGAAGGATAGATATATGTGGATGCCCTAGACAGATGGTTAAATCTATTAGAAGTTTATTTCTTTGTTCATAATTTCTTCGAAAGGGAAAAAATCACCTTCACACTCCTCAAGGCTCTCCCCCATGTCAAAAATTGGTGTGAAACTTGTTGGGAGAAAGTTTACACAGAGTATGGAATATATGGGGTTGAGCCCACTTGGGATTTTTTTGTGGATGCGCACAAGGAACAATATTACCCGATTGGTAAATATGATGACCAATACATGAGATGGGCCACACTACATCAAGAGAGGGGCCAATCAGTGCCAGAGTTCACCAATACCTTCCATTCCTTGCACACCAAGATTGGTATCAAATATTATGAGCGACATTTGGTTCTGAAATATCGTACATCCAAAAAAAAATGGAGTTTCTAGACATCTCATCGATGGGAGATGCCTATCGATATGTTGTCAAAATCAAGAAGAAATGTAGGCACGAGAAAAAATAGGAGTTCATGTCTGCAAATCTGCAACAACCAAAGTATGATAAAGATGACCGTAAAAAATAAACTCTCGAAACCCAGTCCAAGCCACATGAAAAGAAGGGTCATAGGAAGACAAAGAAAGACACTGGAAAGTGGTGTGATTTCAACAAAATCCGTTGGCACAAAATTGATGAATGTCGCTCAAAAAATTCATTGGTGGAATATATCAAAGACAAGGAGTCGAACCCTGATTCATAATTTGATTCAAAAAATAATGGAAAAAGATAGATCATCGACGCAGACCCCACTACTACTATTGTGACTGCAAAAATTCAACCAAAAGAACCAAAATTCCTGAAGAGGGGGAGCGCCTTTTCATTCATAGATATGGGTTAAGGGGACCCTGCCACATTTTATTGTTGATATCGGAAACCAGAAAAACCTCATCTCGGAAGAGGTTGTCAAAAAATTTGGATTGTTGACAACACCATTCCCGCAACCATACAACATTGGGTGGATTCTCCAGGGATGTGATCTTCATGTCATCCAACAGTGTCGATTTTCATACAGCATCGAACCCTTCAAGGATGAGGTATTATGTGATTTTTCCCCACTGGATGTCTGTTATGTTCTGTTGGGCCAGCCATATATGTGGAAGCTCCATTTTATTTATGAGTCTCGACCCTGTAGTGTCATTATTACTCTGGGGGTCATATCTACAGGATACCAGAGGTAATTCCAACTACTGTCCCACCTAAACAATGTCGCAAGGTAGTATCTCATACTAAAAAATTCAACTGCTCCATAGTCTGTTCAAAAGGTGAACATAAAAACACCACAACCATTGTAGCCTCAGTCCAAGCACCTTCTATCCAGTAGAAGAAGGTCGACAATATTGGAGAAAAGGGAAAGGATTCCTTTTGAACATAGTTATCTCATGTAGCCAGACTAGTTAAAAAGGTCTAACCCTTCCAACCACAAGGTTGTAACAACCTTCAACAATATAAGAATCACAACTTCTCCAACAAGGAAAGCAGATCATCAAGATGCAGATTCAACAAACTATCTTCCCTCTCCCTTGAGCTCTCAACACAATTGATACCATTTCTTCCTAAGGAGGGAGAATTGATCCAGGTGGATATCGGTGGCCACCCACCTATTCTAGTTAGCTCAAAACAGTCTTCTGGCAATTTACTATTTTTAGCATTTTTTCGGTTTCTAAACTTCTAGGGCCATTTTGAGGGCCTAAATGAAGGTTTTTTTTTTATCGATCACCTCAATTATATCCATAGGCTCTGATTGAGCCCCCAAAATGAACCTCCTCGATGATACATTTCCAATGAGCTATCATGAACCCTAAACAAATATCGTATGCCAAAGTTACACCCCTAGGAAGTTGATACACCAAACTACCCAAAAATGGGGCCAAGAAAACTATTGGCTTTTCATATTACAGGGTTAGGGTTTTGGATTTTATTTATGTTAAAAAGGGATATAGAGCCTCATTGTAATCATCTTCTTACGAATGTGACTAGCCATCACATCTCTTCTCAGAGATAAGATTCCAGCATTCTAGCGATTCTTTCACTATGTATTTCTATAGTTTTGTACATTTCGCTCATTAATAGAAATTGTGTATTACTGTACTCTGTGTATATGGTTGCATCTCTGATATATTTCTATTATATTATTTGATATCAAAGATATCTCTATACATTTCTTTATTATATATATGCTCTCATATTGTGCTGAAAATAATCTTGATCACATTGTGCACCCATATCCAGTGTGCACCACTTTTGTGTAGCATGCTAATATCTAGTGCGCACAACTTTTGGGTTGCATGCCAATATCTACTATGCACAATTTTTTTTACGCACCAATATTATGTGCGATTTGCAAGATCCAAACCACACAACACCTTGGTTTAGTTCACTCACACCACACACCAATACTCTCTATGCACCATGAATTCTACTTTCGCATGATGTGAAAATTTAACACACACACACTACACACTAACATTGTGTGTGGACCAAAAAATTTTCACTATGCTCTTCCAGCACTCAATGCACATGTGTTACGCACCACTATTATGCATGCACCACAAGATCTGCACCATGTGATTTCAAATCCTATTGCGCTCACCTGTGCACTCATATTATGAGTGTCCCACCAATTTTGCACCACGTAGTGACAAATTTTAGTGTGTATCCCTGTGAATCATTATTTTTCCACGCATCACCAGCTCTACACCAGGCATCGTCAAATTTTAGTGTGCAAAACTATGCACCATTATTTTTTCGTGCATCATCAACTATGCACCACACAATGCCAAATTTTAGTGTGCACACCCACGCACCATTATTTTTTCGCCCATCACTAGCCTTACACCGTGCAACACCAAATTTTAGTGTGCACATTCGCACACCATTATTTTTCGCACGTAGCTAATTTTTCCATAATTCTGATTCACGAACTTCATATTCATATTTGGTCCATACAAGTATGGCGTTGAACAAGAAGATTTGTAGTTAAATTTCACACAACCATTTCTTCTTATCTCGTAAACCCAATTTGATATTTTTGTATCAATTATAATATTTCCTCGCGAATTCCTCGATAACTTTGTTCCATAAATTGGGGCTTTCGCCCAATTTCTCCCAATTTTTCCTTGGGTGCCATGGCCACTCTATAACTCAAAAATTCGACAATTTACAGGTCCAAATTTCCCCATTAGAAATTGAAATTGCTTATTTTTAATTTATGGGATATATTCTTCACATTACCCATGAGATTTCTCTCAATTTTACTGCAATAATTTAATCAATGAAGTTGCATACATACTTCATAAATTAATTCTCTAGAAATTTCTTCTTCGGTATTCTACTAATTCAGCCCATCCAGGCTCAGTGTCGAAAATTGGGCTCTGATACCACATTCTAGCATCCCAAGACACCAACTGGGATATGCCACTTAAAATTTTGAACTCTAATAATAATTTAAATAATAAAAATACTCTACAGATACACAGAGTCCTACAAAATAATAACATAAATATGCATGCAACATACAAGGGAAAAAACCATGAAAACAAATGCACAAATATTAATGATGTACATGAATTAACACACAATTGACACTTATCTTTGATTAAAATAACACCAACTATGTGCAGACCTTCCACATTCCTCCCATCCTTAGACCACACTACGCATAACTCTCATCACTGGGTCACCTCTGAGCTAGGGATAAACTTCACCTGGGTAAAGGATTCCTAACTAGGATAAGGTATATCAGAAAATAGTAAATGCAGTCATAGGTTCCAACTCAAACTAATAACCTACAGTCCCCCATTCCCCACATGCATTTCCCACCCCGGGAAGTGTTCCCCTTCTCTTCTCAATAGGCCATTGATTGCCCCACTTCCTTTATAGGGTTTCAAAAATAGGGCGAACATGAATTATCAGATCCCTGTAGCTACAATTTAGCACATTCAAGAAAAAATTCTCAGAAATTCTCTCACCTGGAGAGAATGCTCACGGACCTGACAACCCACCTCTTAAATATCCTACATGCCTCGCAGCCCGCTTCTTTAGTCCAGCTCACAAGCTAACCAGGGTATAGGTATAGGCACAGATATAGTAACAATAGGGTACGTATGACAACTGAGTGAGTGAAGGAATGACGATAGAATGATAGGAAAATGAACTAATTCCAAACTATATGTATGCATGTTCCCAACTTGACACTTGTCCTATTGAGAACTACATTGGGCCCACTTGTCCCCATCCTTATAACTTTGGATAAAATAATTATCCATACTTTATACTTTAAGGAATATTAATATAATATTCCTTTGGGATTAATCCCCCCTAGCTTATCCCCTTATTCTTAATTTTGATCCCCCTTTCCCTATATAGTGAAGTTTATCCCACCATACTCTTTTACATGATTGGTCTACAAAAACGATGTGTTTTGATTGATATTTTCATGTGATTACATATTACAATGATGAATCACTAGCCATTTAACATCTGGCTCTCCAGCCTAATAACGACACAGACACTCTAGCCTCAAATTACATATACACAAAGGCACTCTGGCCCCAAAACCACACACTTACTCCATTATATGAAAAACTCAAGATTGTGCACACCCTTCCTTTAGTGCACAATGCTAGTGCACTTACATAGGTGTGCGATACAATATAAAATGTGTGCACTAACTTGGTATGATATTCTCGCGCACTGAATCGATGCATGTAGAAGTGAACTAAATAAGTTGTACCATCAACTCACTAACTTATATGTATAATTACATTTTTATGTACAATTTGGGTTCAACCTAGGGGTATTAGAGTAGAGACTTACCAAACATGGGTACCCTAGTTAGAACTATTTTTTTCCATTTGGTGCCCATGTAGAAGTTACTCCATAGATTTGGGAGTCTTTTATAGTCCCGTTATGACACTAAATTGAAACCTCATATTTCTCCTCAATCTACTATTCTGGGTATTACCCATGAGACTCCCACAAATGTTGAGTTGTAATTGCATTTCATTATCCTTCTTGCATTGTTAAGCCTAATGTCGGCTCCCGCTTCCTTCTTATAAGACCATTGCCCCAATATTTCTCATCATTCACCAAGCAATGACTTTCATATATCCTTTGCAACTTGACACCCCTTACCCCAAGAGGAAACATCCCCCCGAGTGTCCATATCCTGCACATGTTCCTGTGCATCGAGCATAGGTATGTTCCACTGCATGGAACTAGTTTGTGTGTTTGTGAAACTTGTTTCATATATTGTATCATAGAATTATTTTACCTCTTTTTTAGACTTTAATAATATGAAAAAGACAAAGAAAAAAAAAAGAAAAAAATAAGGGAGGGAAAATAATATTATCTTCTAACGATAATAATTGTGTCGCCTTAGAACAAAGAACAATTTTTTGAGTCCATTCATAAAAGGTTTGAGTTTAGTATGGAATTAGGAAGTTCAACTCATTATTGATAGATTACTCCTCTGACTTCTTATTCTTCCAGTCCCTATGGAGAGTTTGTTGATGCCTCCCATGTCACAAAATTTTGTCAATGTTCATTCTTGAGTTTATGTTTCTTGAGCTACCCATCTGTCTCATGCTCTTGTTCAGAGGAAGTCTAAACCTATGTTGACCATTCCTCAGAATTCTCGACTTTTCATGTCGACCATCCCTTTATAAGTGCATCTCAGAATCACATGAATTTTTTTTCCTACCTTGCACCATGGGTCTACTTTCCTCATTGGTAGGTGAACTTGAACCCAACAAATGACATCTCTTCATTGGTCTCTGACTGGGTGGTTTCCCTTGTGTTTGACAACAATACATATATTCACACATTGGGATTTGTGTAGTGTCTTGGATTGCATTAGACCCTATTGGTGGTTTCCTCGCCTCTGTCGGCAATTTTTATTAATGATTTCTATTCATAGGGTATCTTTCATGTACTACTTGCATTTGGTGCATGCGAGAGATGCACATGGTCATTGGTTCATGCATATATTGTTTGTTTGAATTCTTCCTAATCATCAAGTGTTTCCTTGTACCTCACGTTGGATGATGGGGGATACCTTAATTCCCTCCTTTCATTGGATCTCATTCCTTCAACTTCAACTCATCTATTCTTGAATCAAGATCTAGATTCATAAGAGTACCTAGAGGCTTTCAATCATCAGTAGAAGGTTCTCTCATCATAAATAGTTTGGAATACATTAATGCCTCTTGCTCGATGGATTTTTCAATTGTTCGACATAAACACCTTTATTCACACTTGTTGAATGTACTTAGTGCCTTGACGCCTACTTTCATCATTGGTGGGTTGTCTCACATTTGTTAATGATATACCTCAATGACCTATAATAAAATGAAGTCTCATTGTGTTCGACTCCAACTACACATGATGTGTACTTGCACCATCGAAGATTAGTGTAGAAGACCTCAAACTTACAGTAGAAACACCTCATACATGTTATTTTCTTTCATCGTACCAATACCTATATGAATTCAGTTATCATGGAAGATTGAATTGTACATCATAATATCTAGATATCATCAATCGATTTTGAGACTGGACTCCATTATGTTTTGTTCATGGCTATGACCACCTATGTCATATTTCTACTTTGTATTGTGTCTTCATTTCCATGAACAATTATCTTCTAGTTATGAACATGGATCCACAGTTTACCTCAAATTGGTAGCCATGTGTACAAAGTCAATATGTATTGTAATATTCTTATGGGTGACTATTTCCTCAGGTTGGGTCCTCACTACTCCACTTCTAGGAATTGTAATGTATTTTGGTCATTGTGATTGCTCCTCTGACCTCACACAATAGGGTTCATATGTTATATAAATTTTTTCCACACTCTATGCATCATGCTTTGGTGGCTTACCCTTTCCTTCTGTAGACTCAGTTTCCCATCATGCTCAGCCAAAAGTAAAAAATTTAAATATTTGTACATATACGCGGTCTAGAGTTATACAACATGTGTATATGCATGTTGCTCCATTACATACTGCATACATCGGGTTGTGTTCTCAAAAATAAAATATTTTGGATTTTCCATGCCAAGTCACAGGATCCATGATCATTGGCCTTTCATATGCTGGAAATGCTTTGATTCGACCCTTCAATTCCCTTTGAAGGATATAAATTGAACCATATACAAGATTTGAAAGAAGGTGGGAAAAGTTGATAGAAAGCACACTCTAGAGAAATTTTTCCCCATGTTACATCCTTAAATCAACATCCCTTAGTCCTTCGAGTATCTCCTTATGTTCAACCCCCAAGCTCTCCTTATCTTGTGAAGGAGGAACCCAAATACTCGTAGAGCTTGTGAGATTTCCTTATGGAGGATTAAAGTGGTGAAGGCCCAGGTGGAGGGACTTAGTTTCTCAATTTCAACAAGTTTCTGATATAGAAGGTTGTCACCTATGTAATTATGCTAATTATATTAATAGAAATACTCTTTTCTCATCCAATTATATGTTGCAAAGGTTTGCATTATTTTCCATGGGTAAATTTTTTATACATGTTGATGGATTATGCTAGTTTATATGCTGACATTTCATACATTTTCCACATGCCTATGTATCTTGGATGTTGAGAACAAGTTGTAGGTATCAAGCATTTGATTGTGAGCTCAATGGTGGTCTCCTACGAACATCCATAATAGGTGGGATTCTAGCCTTTCTTTTGTTGGCATTTCCATTTATATAACATATTTTAGATTTGAGTTTATTTATTGGTGTCGTTTTGTCTGTTGTGGTCCTATCCAAAACCATTGACATTTATTCCTCGTAACACCTAATACAAGCATAGTGTTTCCCAATGTAGCAATATCCTATTTATTTAATATCCTGCATAGCTTCTGTGGATATTCTTAGGGGGTTCTTTTTGTAAATTATAACATACATGGGTACTAAGAAATGTTCACAAATCTAGTAGAGATATTTTTTATAACTATCCTCCCATAATTGGAAACATTAAGCATGAATTCGGAATAAACTAGGTTGCATTTGAAGACCATCGTAGGAAAAGGATGTGCAACACATATAGCATCAAAAAAATAAGGAAACAAGTAAACACATGGATTTTTTAGTGGTAGATTTTAACCTTGTATAATTAATTACTGCAAACATTTTATTACTGAAAATAGAAAAGATACAATGAAACCCACACACATTACAAAGATATTTTTAGCCTCGAAACCCAAACCACCAACAACCTGTTTAGATCCGCACCTTTAATTCTTTTTATTCATCATCCTTATTCATTGTTTACCATACAATATATATATATATATATATATATATATATATATATATATATGATATTGCAGTGTCCAAAACCTCTAATCCATTGGTCCAGGTTATTCAACAACCCTAATTGTTTACTTGGAATTAGAAAACCATAGATAAAAACCATGTGCCAAAAAATCGCTAAAAACAGACGTAAAAGAATTCCATTTTTTTTTTTCAAGGGCTACACCTCCTAACCCCCTTATATGGGGGGGCGATACCTTCCCCCATTTTAAGAACCAACTACTTGCATACATAAACACCACAAATATTCAGATAAAAATATAGAAGAACCACACTTTTATTATTATCAAACCCTTAGGGTAGGGAAACACCATACAATGGATTCTATTATGGAAGGGATCCTCTCATGTTCACTTGCCTCTTCAAGAGGGAACCCACCTATTGAGCTACTGCTCCAAATACAATACTTCTCTTCACCTCATTACATTTATTGAACCCATTTATATAGTTCTACAAACCCCCTAAGAACATTCTAGAGGAGGAAAATTCTAGAAGTAGAACTTTCTAGTAAGTCCTCTTACACTTATTATATCTAACTACCATAGTGGGCCTTATTTAATAATATATTGGATCTAGTCCACCTTACATTGAATGGTATACAATATTATTACTATGGGCCCTTCAGGGCCCCCACTACCTCTCTAGATACACTAGATTTCATCCCCCTTATGAAACCACTGTCCTCAATTCTTGTTATGAGGATGTACAACCATATACCAGAGTCCCATGGATAAGTGTGGACCATAGTGTTGAAGTAGACTAGAGAAGTAGGGTCCCATGTAGAAGTTAAAGCCACCATGTTGAAGTAGTCCAACTACCATTGTAAACCAAGGTCCCATGTCCAATTGCTCATGTGAATTCCATGTTGGAAATACTTCAAGGGGGGTGAATCAGTATTTAGAGAAATTAGTATTTTTTAACTTGTACTTCAATCAAACCATGTATTCAATTTGCATCCAATCAATAATGAATAATATCCAATGAACAATGAATAATAGTATAAGAGATACACCAATACACCATGCACACTATATAATATTACTCAATGTATTCTTTGAATCTCCTCCAAGTTTCACTAATTGAATCCTCCCAGAAAAGGAGTTATAGAGAAAATGGTAGACCTTATTCAATTTTGGTTTATTCACGAAAGCTAACTTGTACAAAATTACCCGTGCTCAATATTTAACATCAGATTCTGAAATTCGTACATAGGAAACAACAACCTGTACTCTTTCCAATGCAATTGGTCTCACTTCATTTGGATTCTCTATGAAGACGTTATGATTGTTTTACTCGAAACACATGTTTATGACTAGCTTCAAAACTAGTCAAAACCCTTATCTTCCATAGAGTGTATCCTCAAAATTATAGAGAATAAAGAGTTGATATTTTTACCACAAGTACCTAGAAATGTCTTCTCAACAGCCTCCAAATTTGACCATCTCAGTCATTCTAGAAACAATGTTATATCAAAAATGGTAAGATGACCTGTAAATAACATACCTTAGAACACATCACCAAAAGACTTCATCCTCCCTTGAAATCCGTCCTTCTTTACTTCATATTTCCTCAGAAATTCAACTTATATCTCCTTTTTCATTAATAAACTTGTGTGTGTTGAAAAATGAATGTATAATGAGATGTATTTATACTCTTTATGTCACTTCCTTTTAACATTAGGGCCAACATGTAGTTTCTTCTTCAATTCACATTGTCATCTTCAAAAATTCATTTCTCTTCAATCATGAGGATCCACATGACGTGCCACTTACCACCGGAAGTGGTATGACTTATCTACTCATCCATGGGTATTGTATCTACATGTGTAATTCCCTTCATGTATAGCTACTTCGATCAACTGTCGGGCTCAAAATCCAATGGCTAGGGTTGACATCAATGATTACAACCATTGACTAGGGTTGAAATCAATGACAATAACCAATCTTCCAACAATCTCCCCCTTTATCATTGATGGCAACACTCATGATCCACCTATCATCATGATCCCAATTTCTCTCCCCCTTTGACATCAATGGAAAAGGGTGGGCTTTCTCCCGCTAAGTTCAATGTCATAAGGTGACCTTCTTCTTTGGGGATGCTCCCTCTGAACATGTGGCACTCAATATTACTTCATCCTTATTTTTGTTCTTCGGGACTTTTTCTTCCTTAGAATAATTTTGTGTGGATTGTTTCTTCTCTCTCTTCTTCATGTCTAGGATGTATACATTGTTTGGTCTTCTTGTTGCAGTTGCAACCAATATTCTTGATTTCTCTTCTCTGATTTTACATTTTCGGGAGTCAAACATAAGAGTGTATCCTTGATCACATATTTTGCTGACACTCAGGATATTATGCTTCAGATCTTCAACCAATAGGACTTTTCTTGCTTTTACATTTTCACTTCCAAGATTTACATTTCCTTTTCCAAGTATTTGGGTAGATGAGTCATCAAAAAATGAAACATTTCCACCCTTTTTTTGTCAAGCTAACAAATTTTCTTTGATCTCCGATCATATGAGATGAGCACCCACTTTCTATGAACCATTCATCTTCTTCTTTGAATTCTTTAGCAACCAATGCTATTCGACGGTTTTCATTGTGTGGAATTTCTTTCCTTTTCCATGTTGTAGTTGGTATAGAGAAATTTGGCATAGGAGTATCTTCCTTCATCTCTCTGCAATCTCATGCTTTGTGACCAAGATTATTGCACTTGTAGCATACAATATTTTGATCTATTAATGGGTCAAATGGATTATAATTTATGTTGACAGGTCTATGAACATTTCCATATCTATTATTTGCACCATTCATGTATCTTGTGTAGTTATTCCTTTCATTGATTCTATAATTGATTGCCTTCTGTCCAAAATTTCTACAAGTATACCAATGTCCAAGAAAGAATTTTTGATACCTGGGAGTAAGTGATCTTCTTTGTGGTGTGCTCCATCTGGGTTCATGATCTAGTCTTATGTAGTTTCCTTCATAATGATTTCTTTCATACCTAATGGGAGAGGATCTTCTTGATGTCTCATTCCTTCTGAATTATAATCTTCTATGTTGTTGTTCAACTTGTTACAGAGTGTTGGTTTCATCCTTTTCATCTTCCTTATATTGTTTTGTTGTCTTCAAACTGTCATTGTATCCTGGTCATGTCTTATCGTTTGGAGATTTTTTACTGCTAAGGATCTCATCTAATTTTTCAGTGCTTTTGTCGAACTTACTCAACTTTTTTATTATCAATAGTAGCTCCCCTTTTGTGTGATCCAATTCTTCCTTCAATTTATCATAATCTTATAATTGTTCCTTCAATCTATGAATGGTCTTTTCAAGCTTGTAATTCTCTTCTTCACAACTACTCAATTCACCTTTTAGTATTGTGTTTGTGTTTCTAAGATTTCTATTTTCATTTTCAACATGCTTCAAATTTTCAAGATCCTCATCTTCTTGTTCACTCTCTATGTTGCCTTTGTATCCCTAAAAGGAATCAAGGTTGGTTTCTTCATATGAATCTTTTTTAGAAATGATTTCATCTTCTTTAGAACTATTTTGATCATCATCCTGGGTTTCTTGGGTTATGTAAAGGACTTCTCCTCCATCATTATCTTCTTCATCACTCTCATATGAGGATATCTCATCATCCTTGGAGTAGAAACTCTTTCTATTGTTGAGACTTCTCTTTTTATAGTAGATTTTTTCAACAATATGATCTATTCTACCATAGTTAAAGCATTTGAGAGAAGACTTACCTTTGTATCTACCAGTTCCCTTCTGTAGACTTCATACGAAATTTGATATTTCTTCATCAAGGTCGTTATCCTTTTCTTTTGTCTTATTTATGGCTTTCAAGGATCCTTCATTGTTTGGTTGGTCACTTTATGTACATTTTCTCATTTCATATGCTATAAGAGACCCATGTAATTCATCCATTGCCATTTTGGTCAAGTCCCTAGTTTCTTCAATGGCGAAGACCTTACCATCATACTTCAAGAGAATTGATATAAACACATTTTGTACAACCAAGGATTCATTTATCTCTTCACCTAATCCTTTGATAGCATTAACAACTTCATCAACTCTAAGTAAATAGGTTGGAATATCTTCCTTTTCATCCATCTTCAAATTTTCAGATTTTTCTTTATGTCATTGAAGCTTGACCTGCTTAACTTTTGGATCACCTTCATAGATACTATTTATTTTTTCCCATACCTCTTTAGTAGTATTGCAACCGATCACTTTACTAGCAATCATTGGGGCCACAACATCTAGAATAACATTTCTGGATTTTGAATTACAACTCATAAGCTTCTTCTCATTTGGATCGGTTGGAGCATTGTTTGGGATTACATAGCCATTTACAATTGAGTACCAAATGTCTACTCCCAAATTTGTTAGGTATTTTTTCACTCTATCACTCCAGTATGCATAATTACTTCCATCAACTTTTTGAATCCCATTTGGAATGTGCTCATGGTCATCCATCTTTGTTCAATATTTTCCTTCCAGTGGTTAAACTGTTCTGAAGGAAACCTACTATGATACCAATTATTGGAAATACTGAGAGGGGGGTGAATCAGTATTTAGAGAAATTAGTATTTTTGAACTTGTACTTCAATCATATCATGTACTCAATTTATATCCAATCAACAATGCATATTATCCAATGAACAATGAAGAATAGTATAAGAGATTCACCAATACACCATGCCCAGTATATAATATTACTCAATGTATTCTCTGAAGCTCCTCCAAGTTTCACTCCTTGAATCCTCCCAGAAAAGGAGTTATAGAGAAAATGGTAGACCTTATTCAATTCTAGTTTATTCAGGAGAGAGAACTTCTACAGCATGCTCCACGCTCAATATTTTACATCAGATTTTGAAATCCATACACAAGAACCTAAAACCTGTAATATTTCCAATTCAATTAGTCTCACTTCATTTGGATTATCTATGAAGACGTTATGATTGTTTTACCCCAAACACTTGTTTATGAATAGCTTCAATACTAGCCAAAAGCCCTATCTTCCACAGAGTGTATCTTCAAAATTATATCAAATAAAGAGATAAATTTTTTACCATATGTACCTAGATATGTCTTCTCAATATCCTATGAATTTCACCATATGCATCGTTCTAGAAACAAATTTATAGTAAAAATTGTAAGATGACCTGTAAATAACATACCTTAGAAGACATCACCAAAAGACTTCATCCTCCCTTGAAATTTGACCTTATTTACTTCAGATTTCCTCAAAAATTGGACTTATATCTCCTTGCTCATTAATAAACTTGTGTGTGTTGAAAAATGAATGTATAATGAGATGTATTTATACTCTTTATGTCACTTCCTTTTAACATTAGGGCCGACATGTAGTTTCTGCTTCAATTCACATTGTCATCTTCAAAAATTCATTTCTCCTCAATCGTGCGGATCCACGTGACATGCCAAATACCACCAGAAATGGCATGACTTATACTATTCATCCATGGGTGTTTTATCTTCATGTGTAATTTCCTTCATGTTTATCTACTTCGATCAACTATGGGGTCGAAAAGCCAATGGCTAGGGTTGACATCAATGACTACAACCGATGACTAGGGTTGACATCAATGACAACAACCAATATTCCAACATGCCATGCAAAAGATATCAGAATCCAATAACCAATTGAAAATGATTCTCCAAAGATTGACACCTATCATGTGGATCCGAATAAGAATATCCATCCACATAGTTGGAAAGGGTCAAAGTTGCGTTTGGAAGGAAAAATACCACTGTAGAATATGTAGGATGGAAATTGGTAGTCATAAATGGCTCCTGATTTGGCACATTCATGTTCTCTACATAAGGTGGATTAGAGTCATCATATAAAATATGAAAGTAGTTTTCATCCCATAAATGAAAACTATCCATATACTAATCGTCACAATCAGACTCTAAATCATACGAGGCATATAATTCTAGATCATAGTCATCCTTGACACAAGGGTACATGTTCTTAATAATACATATGTATTTATATGCAACACTTTTTTTTTGAATATCATGGATAACTTTTAAGATCTCAATCCCAACTTCATGTTGGATGCCCAAGAGGTTTTGAAAGTGAAATTTTCCAGAGGTTGTAGTGCATGATATATTGATTGGAAGCATTACATATAATATATCAAATGAAAGCTTGGAATATTCTCTATCCAATGGAATTGGTCTGGTAGAAATCTGAGCACCTTCTGAGAAGTTAGATCTGCATTTTCCCACCATCACAAAGACCCTAAAAAAATGGTTGATTTTAAATAAGTGATATATTCACTTCCAGAGCTCCAATTCGGATGATCACCTTTTTGAAATTTGGTGAAATTTTGAGAGGAACAAATATTTGTAACTTGTTTGGGAAAATTCACCCCTAGGTGCTACAAAAATCAATAAAATGACATGGACACCCGTGGTAAAAAACCAAAAAATTGCATATTTTAATATGTCAATAACTCCATTTCCTAGACTTCATTTTAGACAAAAAAAAAATTGAAATTGTTATTTTTTTCCGAGAATAACTCATATGTACAACCATTTTTTGCAAATTCTACACAGAACACTACAAAATTTTTCCATAGTGTCGTGATCCTCTTTTTCTTGTTCAAAAAATCTACAAAAAATAAAAAAAATGAGCTAACAATTCCTTCCAAGGAAAGTTATCTGATACCAATTGTTAAGTACCAAAGACTAGATACAAATACACCACAAATATTCAGAGAACAATATAGAAGAACCACAATTTATTATAAGAAAAACCTTGAGGTAGGGAAACACCATACAATGGTACCAATTGTGGAAGGAATCCTCTCTTGTTGACTTGCCTCTTCGAGGGGGAAACCTCCTAATGAGATACACGTTCCAAATACAATAATTCTTCTTCACCCCATTACATTAATTGAATACCTTTATATAATGCGACCAACCCCCTAAAAACATTCTAGAGGAGGAACCTTCTAGTAAGACCTCTTACATTTATTATATCTAACTACCATAGTGGGCCTTATTTAATAACATAGGGGATATAGTCCACCTTACATTGAATGGCCTCCACTACTATTACTATGGGATCCCTTGACCCCCCACTACCTCTCTAGCTACACTACATACTAAAAATATAAATACACAAATACAACAATAGATATATGAAACAATACAATTAAAATGCTTGTTATTATAAGAAAACCCTTAGGGTAGGGAAACACCATACAATGGATCCTATTCTGGAAGGGATCCTCTCCTATTCACTTGCCTCTTTGAGGGGGAAACATGCTAATGAGATACACACTCCAAATATAATAATTCTTCTTCATATCTCATTAAATTTCTTGAACCCCTTTATATAGTGCTACCAACCACCTAAGAACATTCTAGAGGAGGAATTTTCTAGAAGAAAAACCTTCTAAGAAGTCCTCTTACATTTATTATATCTAACTACGATAGTGAGTCTGATTTAATAATATAGTGGACCTAGTCGCCTTACATTGAATGGACTCCATTATTATTACTATGGGCCCTCGAGACCCCCCGCTACATATCTAGATACACTACATTCCATTCCCATTATGAAATCATTATCTTCAATGCTTGTTATGAGGGTGTACAACCATATAAAAAGGTCCCATGGATAAGTGTGGACCATAGTACTGAAGTAAACTAGAGAACCAAGGTCCCATGTATAAATGAGAGACATCGTGATAAATTAGTCCAAACATCATTGTAAATTGTGGTCCCATGTCCAAGTGCTCATGTGAATGCCACGTGGTAGATATCAGAGCCCAATAGCCAACTGAAAATGATGCTCCAAAGACTGGAACCTGTCATGTGGATCCAAATAAGAAGATCAATCCACATATTGGGAAAGGTTCAAAGGTGAGTATGGAAGGAACCATACCAATATAGAATATGAAGGATGGAAACTGGTAGTCATAATTGGCTCCTGATTGGGCACATTGATGTTCTCTATATAAGGTGGAGTAGATTCATCATATAAAAGAAGAAAGTTGTTGTCATCCCTGAAATGATAGTTATCCATTTACCAATCCTCAGAATCAAACTCCAAATCAGACCAGGAATATCATTCTTAATCATATGCATCCTTGATACAAGGGTATGTGTTCTAAACAATACATAGGTCTTTATATGCAACACAATTTTTTTTAATATCATGGATAACTTTTAAGATCTCGATCCTAGCTTCACGATGCATCCTTAGGAGGGTTTGAAAGTGAAATTTTGTAGAGGATGTAGCAGATGAAAAATTGATTGGAAGCACTACATATAATATATCAAATGAAATATCTAAAAATATTCTATCTGGTCACACTGATCGGATATCAATCGGAGCATGTTGTGAGAAGTTATGAGCTCTATAGTTTTGTTGACATCATGAACACGTTAAAAAATGGTTGATTTTAAATAAACGATATATTAAATTATGGAGCTTCGATTTGGGTGATTTGGATTTTGAAATCATATGTTTTTAAAAGAGGAACTCATATATGTAATATGTTTTTGGAAAATTCGGCCCCAACCACTACAAAAATTAGAAAAACTGCACAACCTTCCACGGAAAAACCCTGAAAATAGAAGACTCTAAAATGATGATAACTTTACTTCCCATACTTCGTTTCAAACGAATTTTAATTATGATAACTTTACCCCCACTTTCTCCCATATCAGTGTATAGTACATGGGATGAAACATGCAAGGAATATAACAAATACCCAACATTCTCCCACTTGTTGTTTTATTTTCATACGGGGGTGTTATATCCTTAATTTCCACCCTATAGGCTGGAGAGGACTCCATAAGAAGATGTAAGCCAAAATGTACATTTTTCCTAATATTTTATTCATTTTATGTATCCTAACTAGAAACATAGTAGACAACAAGTGAGGATATTCACAGGTCACTAGTATCTCAACAAGCGATGATCCTCACATGTCACTAGTATCTCAACATGCGAGGATTTGTAAAGATTCTAGATTTGGGGAGTTATGAGGTGATAGATAAGGGATGAGTTGTATCTTTGTGGTAGGAGCCAATGAAATCACACAATTTGAGTCTCTAGTGGTATATAGAATATCCATAAGCTCTCCCAAGGCTCCTCCAAAGAGCTATATAATAAAGGAAAGTCTTGGGAAATAGGAGAAGAATTCAGAAGTATTGTTATGCTGCTCATTTTCTGAGGAGTTTGTTCCATCCATCACAACTAGAATTTTGAGGTTCCTAGACTGACCAAGAATATAAGGGAGGAGCAAGGAGAAAGGAGTCAAGGAATAATGACATCATTACCAAGGTATGTTTTTATGTAAGTTCTCTAAAATATTTAATCGATCATTGGTTTTCGTCTAGATTATTTATGTTCTATTCATGAATGAGTTGGATTTGATATTATGAGTAATAGATCAGGATATATCTGAGTCATATTGATTATTACTAACACTAGAGAAAGAAGAATATTGGTGGTGTTTGTTTCTTTTGTACAAAAAGAAGGTGATAGGAGTTGGAGCTAGAACTTTAGATCTACATCAGCCAGGACATGTAGGAATAGCCTCCAGGTTAAAGGTATGCTAATATACCCTTATTTTGTGTAAGAGGAATTATTTACTCTAGATATAGGAAAGCATAACATTCTAAACCCTATTCTATATAGGATAACTAATCTAATCATAGGGAGATCTTGCTGATCATTTAGTGAGATACTTTTGATCTTTTGTCCCATAATAGAACTAGTGACTCCACTGGGAAAGAATTATTCTCTAGTTTTAGTCTCTTTTCAATCATTTCCTCTGTTGATTGTGGTTTTCTTTTTATTTTCATCCATATGTTACTTCATAGCCTAGATCCAATAGATCTAAGAGATCTAATACAGATCTAGAACAAATCATTTTGTCTTGAAAAACAAAACTTTTACACGTCTTCATTTGTTGAACAATAGGAGTCCTGCTAGGCCCCTCGCTGGTTGACATGCCTCTATCCTACGAGGATCTGTACAAACTACATACTTGCAAAGAAAAAACCCAAAACCTTGATATTAGGTTTGTTCTCTGATAGAAAGGGTGTTGTAGTGGTCTATTCGCATCTAGTATTGTCTTAGATTGAGTCACTTAGTCACATAATTTTCCTTCACATGGTTTTTGATTGCATTTGTGTGGTTTGATTTCCATCTATTTAATAGGTCTCGTTTCTATTTGAGATTTTCAGTTAAGTTGGGAAGAAAACCCAACTGATCTAAAGATATCTAGTAGTACTTTTCATTGTTTTTGTTAGCTATCCTTTTGAGACTATTGTTCATCACTAGATATGCCCTCCTAGGTGAGTTTTGAGTGTGATCTTTGTAGAGACATTGGAGTGGGATGATCCAGCCTCATTTCCAATTTCATACAACCCACTTGCTTATTGTTTCTTGCTATTTTTACTTTTGCATTTGTGTTCTTCCTTAGATAAAGAATATTTGTTGCATTACAATTGGAAAATAATAAAAAAGGACAAAAAGATTGTTGCATTCTTTATTTCCTGTGAAACACTAGTTAAGAGAATGCATTAGGAGAATTGTTTAGTTTGAGATATGAAGTGATTGTTAGATACTTGGTGTGTGTGAAGTCAACTTTAAATTTGGAAAGAAAAAGGAAAGTCTCTTACCCTCCCATAGCTAGATTTCATTGAAGTGAAAACTTTGCACTATAATCCTTGCATTTCTTGGTTGTGTAAAGAATCAAAACATAACCAACATTTCATCCGCTACCTTTGGAATTAAGTAGCAACCATAAAAAGAAAACACATAATCTAAAATCAATTAGACATTTTTATTTTTATATTGTACCAAAATTAGATAGGATTACAACCTTGGATTAGGATTGGAGATTAAACTCTCCAAGGCCACAAAAAATCAAACTTAGGAGTCATTAAAGAGTGTTAAATCCATTCTTACAACTGATGTGTTGGGAGCCTGCTCTAACATAGGAGTTAAGCACGAGGCTGCATCAAGGAAAGTAGGGAGATTACCCGTCTCTAGTTGTTTTGGCGTTTGTGATACCACTTTGATTGCTAAGTATACAAGGGTTTCATTGGTTAACATCATCGGAACTTCAAGATTTTTAACCCTTCCCTTACATGTGATTGGACCTTAGTGAGATTTCATAGGAAGATATAAAGGTGACTATAGGTGGGATGTTCCTGTAGTACCTAGGGAAGGAATTCATTCATGGTATCAGTGTTGGAGATACTTCACACACACCTAGGATTTATTTTTCCTAAGGTTTTCCCTATGTTTATTAGTCATTATCCAGTCTCCTACATTTTAGGGAGAATATTCATTTTCTTACATTCTAGGGGAACATTCTCTTCAGTTCACACTTTATTTGGATCATTTGAGTGGAGTCTTGATGACACATTGGTTCCATCACCATACATAATTGGGATCATCAATGCTAATGTTAATTGTCCTCGGGATTATCACCAGAGTGGCACATTATTGATGCTTTAGTCAGTTAACTGAGGACTGAGAGGCTAGTTGACTTAGACTAGGTGGCAGTTAACTCCCATGACTGTTGGTGTGTGTCCATACTACACTAGACCACCACTATGGTGCATTGCATTCTTGTCCAATGTCCATTACTTGCGTTATAAATTGTATATCATGTGTAAATTATAATTCATTCATTCAGTTAACACAATTATTTGATTCTCCCTATCTCATTTCTGTCTTTTCTCATTTTTCTGCAAACTCTGTAAGTCCTTTGCTATCTAGATCTTATTTGTGCAGGTTCATCCACATTTACATGGTATCAAAGATGACAGATTTCTAGGAAAAATAGTTTATGGTCCCACCACACTTTCACTATGCTCTTGGTCCTATAGACCCATCTGCACCTGACAATTTTCCTTCCTGAAGGAAGGGGAAACAGATCCCAAGTTCGGTTCTCGAGGAAGGAGTTGTACTCCTTCTGCATGGAATATTCCTAGAAGGGGTTCCCAATAGCCTCAAGATAGTACTATGTATATGAAGATTGAACCAAGAAAATATTCCTAGTTGGCATCGGTTCAGTGGTGGTGAGTGCAAGAGGAGGCTCCTCGAAATCAGATCGATTCCTTCTGGTATCAGTTGGATCCCCAACAAGATCTCCTGCATCCTAAAGAGTAGTATTGGCCCACTTGGTCCTCAGCTCTGGCTTTGGATCTACATGAAATGAATATACATCTAACTATACTGACTCAGTATCTGAATCATCTGAATACTTTGAATTAGAACTCTCATATGAAGACGAGTCAGGATGTGCATTCTCATCATCTCTGAGAGGTGGAATAACAAAAGTGTCTTCATGCAGCTTGTGAGGTGCATGTGAGGGATCAATGAGTCTATATCCCTTCACACCATCTGATTACCCAACAAAGATACACTTTGTACTCAGTGGATCAAGTGTCTTCCTCTTCTCAGAGGGAATCATGGCTCATGCATGTGAAATGAATATCTGAAAGTGGGTCACTTCTGGTGTGCCCTCCTGGAAACTTCTCTTCTAACTCCATTGAGTTCACACACGCACTCCTTGCATTGGATTACAGAGTTTTTTAGCTCTATCAAGCACTCCTTGCACTTAGCCTAGAGTTCCAGACTTAACTTAACACACTCATGGATAGGAAACTGTATCTCTATCCCCGCAGACGATTTCTAACATTCATCTACAATTCAAAAACATGTAAAAGACATTCATACCACAACATCCATTAAACAGAAAGATAAAACAAAAAATATTGCCATTTTATATTAATGGCGGAATGTCGAATTACAAAGGTGGAGTCGAGCTACAACTAAGTATGGGCTCTTTGAGTTTTGTCTAACCTACCCAAAATTGTCCAACAGTCCACCACCTAACCTCTACTTTTCTTATAATACAAATATTTATACAAGAGGGACTCTATGATATTCCCTCGCAAGCTAACTAATGGTGTAAAATCACCACCCCTAACATCTATCGAAAGGAAAAATTGCAATGATGGCAATTCTTCTCCAAATTGGACATAGATCCATTTTGTCGTCAGCTTATTAATGGCGACCTTATCTCCATCTTATGAGAAAGAACGATTTGGCTCTTCCATCTTGTCTCCAATTAATTCTTGGATCATGCCTTGGATTTTTGAGGCAAAACAAATATGAGAGGGTGGTGCCTCTCCTTTCTTGAATGTGCACTACGTGTGTTCATTAGTTGGCGTGTGCTGAGATGGAGCGATGCTCCTACATGAGATACTAACCTATTTCATGAATAAATGTTATCCACTGGGATCTATAGGCCCATAGCATGCCTATCCGTAGCTCGAGCCTCTGTGAGGTTCACCTGGACAACTACTATTCCCATGTTCCCTCTCGTCAGTGTACTCTCTTATGCATGATGATGCCCAAACTCCTCTATTAACGTCACTAGAAGACACCTCTTTCTAAGATAGTGAAACAAAGTTACTATGTTACACTAGGCTATGAGTCAATGAGGATATGGTTAGTTGTACTTTTTGCAAGTTCTCTGCAACATGAGGATGTTGGGTAGGGTGGGCGGTCCTTCACATGGAGGGATGAGGACCTAACTCGGGGTAACACTTTGCATGATATGTTAAAAATAATTAAAAAAAAATTACCTAGGCAAGTGTTTCTCATCACCTAGGCACCTAAGGGGTGAGAAAATGCCTAATGTGGACCCTAGTCATTTAATTTATGAGATACAAATTAAAAGGTGAATTTATGACTTAAGTGAGGGGGTGAGTGAATAGACACTCAATATCATCCACTCATATAATCCAATCTCAACCATTGGATTAAGAGACTCTTCACCTACCACCATGAGGTCAACTAGGGTAGGAGGGCACACCCCTTTCTAGGGTTGATTCATCAATTTTTGAGACACTGCGAGGAGGAGGTTGAGCTTGAGAAAGAGAGGACATATTGGCATAGCTAGGGCATGCATTTCAAGGCTGAGAGATATCACGTACTTCAAGACAACACACATCATTTAATATAGCTCGTACAGTACGGATTTGTTGAGGTCATACAACCATTAATGTGCACAGAAATTGAGGAGGACATAAGCAACAATTTTTGAGAGGGTTGGCATGAATTCCAAGGAAGACACACTGCATTTATTGGCACAAAAATTTAGGAACCAGTTGGGCACGAATTTATGGAAAAGTAAATCCGTACAGCCCGTATGGACTTGCACAGTTTTCGAGGGTCGTACATTCCATATTTTCTAGGCACATTTTTCAAGGATGTTGGCACATGTTTTGAGGTATTTTTCTACTGTGTATTCTATACAGTCTTAGCATAAATTTTGGCACAAATTTTGGTATAGTCCGTACAACATTTATTGCTGGGACAATCGTACAGTGTATGGATTTTCGGGACAGAAATCGAGGAGCATCTTCTAGACTGTTTAGAAGGAGTCTTTGCAGAAGAAAAATCCTGAGATAAGTTTGTGTATTTTTTGTGAAGATGAATATGTTGTAAAAGAATTTATTTGAAGCTCACAAATAATAAAAATCCCTCTCTCACTGGTGTTCCCCTTGTGGGTCTTTCTAGGGTCGTTATTAGACCAAAAATCGTTGTTTTATTTTTCTAAGTTATGTGATGCTGATATAATTTTATTTATGCATTAAACGAAGTCCAAAATCCTCATGTTTCAGTTCTGAAAATTTATTTTATGATAAGTTTAATTGGTTTCCATAAAAATGGGTTTGGGCATTAAACATTGGTTGAAAAATCAGCAAGACTTGAAACTGGGTGGGCTCTGAAATTTTACATGATCTCGGTCCTTTGCATACCCTCGACCCACCCCATGGAAGTCACCAATGTCAAAGTAGTTAACATGCTTACCTATAATAAACTAGATACACAATTTTCTCATAATATATAAGGGCATCTCCCTGTTATTGAAGGGAGGATGATCAAAAACCATGTACCACCTATCCATGTAGTTTTGACTAGTCTAGGGATGGATGCACCATTCGATGGAGATGTGTTTCCTAGTCAATGGTAGTTCTTTTCTATTTCTAGGATCCCTAAAATAATACAATATTTGTTGTTTTGAAATGGTCAGTTCTTGGACTTGGTTTTTGTCCAAACTAGTGCAATAGTACTCACACATTTGTTCCCTATAATTAGAAATAAAGGTCAATTTCCCTTGCGAACTTGCAATGGAATGCACAATTATGTCCAAAGAAGTGGCCAAGGAGACTATGTTAGTCTCTCTAGTCTCCCTTAATTGTTCCTCAAGGGTTCATAATATAACCAAACCCTCATCAATTTCAGTGTTTACATTGTGTGGTGGTGGTCGGTTGGGGTTTTGATCTTCTTGGTTTTCTTTTGAGTGGTTTAAATTGTCTTGGGGTTCCATTGCATTACATATGCTACAATTTAAAATCCATGGCATGTAAATTAGGTTCCTTTTTTATTTAAAATACAAAATTACGTTCTTTTTTTTTTTAAATTTAGATTATTGGGAGAAAATTACTAAATTGGATTAAAATTAAGAAAAATATAACATACTTGGACAAAGTGTCCCCCTCCTCCCTTTCTTCCTCTTCTCTATCTCCTCTATGTTTTCCCAATGAGAGAAACATGAGCATGATTTGTGCACAATGGGAACAAATTGTGCTCGATCCCTTAATATATTTTTATCAATAAGAATGTGCACACAACTTTTCCACTCAACCTACGTGGTAATCTATGTGGAGGTTCGGCCATATCCAAACCTATAGGTGTAGGAACACATGCACATTCCTAAGAATGCACATGTGTTCCTATGAGTGCACGTTCTTAATCATGCTCTTTCCACTTTTTTGGCCACCAAGTTGTTTCACTCACCCTTGATCATGGTATTTTACTCTGCTATTTGAATCCTTTGAACCATTTGCATGACTTTTAGGTCTTTCTTCAGTCTTTCTTGCTAGTTTGGAACTCTTTTCTTTTTCAGTGTGTTTCTTCTTGTGGTCATACCCACTACTTGTCTTGCCACTAGGGCATATTTTTTTATTGAGGATTTCTTCCAAGACCGATGAAATATTCTCGAACTTCAAGTTTGTGGAAATTGTCCCTTTCACTTCTTCTCTTAGAGAAAAATTTCAAGTTATTTTGCTTGATAGATTTCTTCCTTCTCTTTTAGTTGACTGTTTAGGACTTCTTCAATTTTCTTTTCCTCTTCTATTTGAATCATATAATTTTGTAGGGTTGTTCTTAGTTGGGTATATTTCTCTTATAATTGATTCTTCAATGTTTCTTTAGTCTTCTTAGCCACTTCTACTTGTGATTTTAAAATAATGATAGTCTTTTCAGTCTCACTTAGCTTCTCTTCTAGCAATGTATTATTTTCTTGATACCTCTATAGTTGTTACATTAGAATTTTGTTCTTCTCCCTCACATTTCTCAAATCATCTAGAGCATTAATCAGTTCCCCTTCAAGGTCTAATTCATCTTCTGCTTCATCATTCTCTTCTTCTTCCGAGGCATGTATTTTGTTCTCATCTTTATCTTTATCAAAACTTCTTTTATTTGCATAGGTACATCTAATGTCACAAGGATTTAATTAATCACCACAAGAATACTTACTTGATTTGAATTCCTTCACCTTTTGTTCATTTGATTAATCAGTTGCATGTTTATTTGGGTTGCCATCCATTTTATTTGATGTTTCTTCTTTCTTTGGTGCATCTTCCTTTTGATATTTTGCACATTCCTGCATTGCTTCCTTTGTGTATTTTTCTCGTAGTTTGTTCCAAAGCTCTTTAGTTGATGAATTATTTCAAACTTTGTTTCTTTTCTTTTCATACTCTAATAAGCCCCTTAGAATTATTTTCAATGCCATTGCATTTTCCTTTTGTAGTTTTTTTGTTGCTACACCCTTTGGTATGTCTTTTGGAGTGGTGTAACCATCTAATACTGATTGAAAAATTTCAAAACCCTGTGCCTATAAAAATTATCTCATGCTTATGATCCGATAATAAATTTTTGATCCATTGAAAAATGGAACTCCATCTACAGACTACAATTTCTGAATATCCATGATCTTCCTTCCAGTGGTTAGATTAATCCTAAAGGAACCCACTCTAATACAAATTGTTGGAATATTCATCAATACTGAGAGGGGGATTGAATCAATATTGACCACTTTTCACCATTTTTAACCTTAAGTACATCATGTAAACATTAACTATTAAAAATTCCTTTCATCATAAAAAAAAAAAACATACAAAGAACACAATGTTTTTTACGTGTAAACCCAAATGGGAGAAAATTAGGGAATGATTTTCTTATATCACGTTAAGATTTTTTCATAAGAAGCACCAACCAGAAGGAGGAACCAACCACCTAAATGACAGGCACCAACCTGAAGGAATATGCAACTCCTTGATTTACCAACACCGACTAGAAGGATGCACCGACACCCTTGATTTATGAGCTCCAAATGGAAGGAAGAACTCAATCTCTAAAGATCAGGAACCAACTTTCTGAATGAAGACACAAATCTTCTCAAGCACCACCCTGCCACCCTGATATGAATAAGAGTATCAAAATTCCACTTTCATTATCTTCTGTCACTGTCATTGTCTTTGCATTGCCATTGTCATTGCCATCACATTGTTACTGTCTTCACATTGTCACTGTCTTCACAGTGTCACTGTCACTGCCAAACTAATTCTTCATACATGCTCCATTTATTACTAATACTTCTTGGACAAGTTCTCATATAAGTGTCATGGTGGGATTCAAAATCAATCTTAGACAACCCTAATACTAAGACATATCAACAACAGAAAATAGGCCTAAAACCTAGTCCACCAATCATCCATAAATAGCAACCATATAACATCATGACAACATCACGACAGAGCATACAATAACATCACAGCATCATGATGACATCACAACCTCATATAAGAGAATACGACAACATCATAACCTCATGACAGCATCACAACTTCATAGCAGAGCATATGATATCATCACAACCTCACAATAGTGCATCTGACAACCTCACAACCTTACGACAAGATCATAGCCTTATAATATACCTTGAGAATAAGAAAGACCTTAATATAATCCCTTGGAATTATCTTGCACACCAGAAAGACACCCCAATACCTTGAGCACACCTCGGACTTGATATCTTCATTGGTTACTCAAAAAATGTGAAATTCTATCATGTATTTATAGTAATTTTGTCCCCAAAAATTAACTGATATGACCTCAATTTTTTGGCTCAGTTGTCAGAAGGAAAAAATCATATCTCATTCCTGGAAAGATAGAGGGACTTCCATATATCATTGGAAAGTTCTCAAAATAATATTTACAACCATGTAACTTGTGCTCCCATTTGAGTTAAGTATGTAGGGTTAAAATTCCCTCAAAGACAGGGTATCCAAATTACCACAAATAGTAGTTTCAACAATCTCCATCTTGCAATATTAAGGTGGACACCTGTAGGATTCTTCTGTTGACTTTAGGGGCTTCTTCAAGGCTCCTTTAAGGCTCCATTTGTGTACAAATTAAAGTGGGCATGTGGAGACAACCACATGGTATCTCATCACGTGAAGGCCATGCTTAAAAGCTACACCATAAGGGGACCACTTTGGATTTATATACACTTATGTCAAGGATCATTCAAGGAACTTCAAGTATTCTTCAAGTCAACACATTTTCTACTGCTTCAGGGGCTTCTTCAAATTTCTTTGACATTCACTTGTCCTCATGGCCTGATTAATTCATGTTGGCTTCTCAAGGCTTCATCAACATGTATTGAAGTCTTCTTCTCTTGGCTTCATGGCTTCAAGGCTTCTTTACTTGGCTTCATTGATTCAAGGATTGTTCACTTGGATTCATGGCTTCAATACTCAAACAATCTCCCTTTTTCACTGCCAAATCATCATCATCATTGTTATATCCTTATGAATAGTGCCACATAATCATCATCACTGCTAGTTTGACATCAATGACAACATTTTCTCGACATATTGGGCCTTGCCAATTTCTATCACAGGTTCATGTTGGATTTTTTTCATGTTACTTGGCCCCTCAACCACATCACCAAGAGTGGATCTAAACAAGAAAAAATTAAGGATTTGAAACAATGCTAATGTTAAACACCCATACTCACCTTTCCAGATATACAACAACCCTTTGATATTGAAACATATTCTTTGGATTATGCGATGGGAACAATGCTCACATAACATGGCCATCTAGTGGCCTACCACATTGATACACTCTCAGATGTCACCTACAAGTACCCCACCTGTGATAAGGAGATGTACTTCACTGTACAAACATATCGCGAATGGAATCATTACATTCTCGATAAAGAGACCATCATCCACATTGATCATAAGCCCCTAAAATTTATGCAAATGTAGAGAAATTTATAAAATGCCCGCTACTAAAAGTGGTTCACCTACCTGTAAAAATTCCACCTGAAAATTAAATACAAGAAGAAGAGCACCAACCAAGTCATCGACTTCCTCAATTGACGTCCAATTGTAGCACTTATCTTAGTGTTCAACTCTTGTGGCCTTGATACCTCCAAGTGGTCCAAGTTATATCATAATGATCTTGATTTTGGTGCCACATATCAAACAATAGGAACATGCACACCAATTCCATATGTTCATCTCCATGATGGATTATTATGTCATTTGGGCCATCTCTATGTTCCTTCAAGCAAGCGTGTGAAGTTGATTTGGGAATCTCATTACAGCTGGGTGGCAAGGAACTTTGTTTTATAAAATACCATGGCTATACTACAAAATTACTTTCATTGATCAAGGGTTCGACAAGATGTCAATAAATATATTAGATCATGCACTGCTTGTGCTATTGCCAAACCCACCATTAAAATGTAGGGGATGTACACTCCTCTGCCTCCTCTCGATAGGCCCTGGGTGTCCATCTCCATGAATTACATACTTGTTCTACCTTCTACCAAACATGGTAATGTCTGTGTATTTATGGTCGTTGATCGGTTTTGATACCCCTAGGAAGTTGGCATATCAACTAACCACCTCGGGGTCTAGAAACCTTTTGCCTCTTCACCTCCTAGGTTTAGGGTTTTGGACCTTTAAGGTTCTTTCTTTATGTTAAAAGGTCATTATTTTGACCCCTTGTAATAGCTTTTACAAATGAACCTAGTCGACATCAATCCGTCTCTTCATAAATAAGCTACCACCATTCCAGCCAGTTTGTCTTCTACAATATTCTATTGTTTTGTTAATTAACAGAAGTTGGGTTTTCAATGTATTACTGTCCACTCCACTAGATATTTGTGTGAGTGTTCTTTATTAAATTGTTTTTTTCATGTAGTTCTTTAATAAATCCAGATCATAGTATTGACTAACCTTGATACAAGAAAGATCTTGATTCCATTTCTAACCGATTTCTTTTTGTTGGAAACACCCTATTATTTTCCTTAAATTTGTTGGGATACACAACAATAGCCATTATCAAACCTAAAATGATTATTGGAATTTAGCCTAATATTATTCCAAACAAAACCTTTAATTTTTTCTTCTTAGTAGTATGTAGAATGTGAATGCATTTCCCCTTATGCATAGGTAACTGGGGTTTTCCATTGTAACTCCAACACATCAATGTGAATGCATTTCCCCTTATGCATAGGTAACTAGGGTTTTCCAATGTAACTCCACAAAGGTTTTCCATAAATGTCCTCAAGTAAGATTAACAAATCGACGAATTAAACTTACATTTCTGAAATTCTTATGGGCGAAGTATTGTGATAAGTGGTAATCAATTCCCGGGACACCAATAGTAAATTTATTTTTTTTTAAATGATTTTTATATTTTATAATTTTATGAAAACCACATAAAATTAATCAATTCATCTATAGCTAGTTAGTCAGTCGACTCCTGAACATGAGAAGTCCAGTGTTGGGGCAGATAGTCGATCATGCAAAAATAAAAATATATATATTCTTTGAAATTATTTTTAAATTTTCAAAATATTTAATTTTACAAAACCTTAATAAACTTTATAATTTTTCTTAACAATTTGCAAATTAATGAAAGTCAAATTTTGAGTTATGATCAATTAAAATATGATAAAATAAACTTAAATACAAAACAAATTTGTTCTTAAATATAAAAAAAAAATTAAAAATATGGATCAAGATTTCGGAATAAACATTTATAAACTTTCTAAAATATGGATCAAGATTCCCGAATTAATTTCAAATGAGGGATGCAGATATTGACATTATATTAAATTAAATTATTTTGCTTCATGTCAGGGCAGTCCTAGAAAGGCGTGATGATTATCTTTATTTGTTGCAATGGAATCATTCAAGTAGGCGTGAGGCCCTGACCCACTACGTTAGATTCGATGGAAGTCTCCCAACATTTTCCGTTTCATAATGGAAGACTCGCTTGGAATAATAAACTTCTCTATTGTTTTATTAGCTGAAGACTCGCTTGGAATATTTAAAACTCGTGAACACGGAAGCAACAAATTTCAAAACATTGTTTGTTACAATTTTAGTTTAGTTGTAGCTGAAGATTGCTAAGGTTTTGAATTTTGTTTCTGTGCTTCAAAAGCATTAAGAGAAGCTTTCCAACATCACCATACTTTTGTTAAGTTAAAAGGTTAGGAAGGTTGGTAGTGTGATAAATATTTTGAAAATGAGATCTAATATGGGTATAGACTGGACAATTTAAGAGAAAGTGTTTTTCATCTTCAACCTTCTTAGTGTCACAAAGGTGACACACTCTTTCATCCCATGGCTTTTTAGGAATTGACCAACTCCCAGTTTCACTATGGAACTAGTGAGAATTTGTTTTTATCTTAGCAATGTTTATTTTTTTCTTTACGCTTGGCAAAAGAGATAGATAGTTTTGATCTTCTAGATTAGGGTTGATTACATCTTTATAATACCTTAATTTTTTGGCAAAATGGTTTATTCCATGATTCCCCAATACTTTAGTGAAGACCAGACTTCTTTATGTCATGGTGGTTATGACTTGATTTTGAAGCAGTTTTAGGTAGCCTATTATCTTCCATGTTGTTTAACTTATTATTATACATTAGGTATCTAGTCATAGCCATGCTCTCAATGGGGGAGAGACTTGTTTCTAAGAGGAGGATGGGATGGGGCATATTTCCTTTAATTTCGAGATTACAGGTTATAAAATTCTTTTGTATTTTCTCTATATTTCTCCAAGATGCACAGAGATACACTTCACATTCATAAAGAATAACAGGTGTAACAAGAGTCTCAAAGAAAAGTTTCTTCTTATTCCAACTCCAAAGATCAGCTGATTTACAATTATTTTTCAGTCTATAATATCTATATTGTCTACGCTTAAAATTTAAATTGCAGACTTTAACAACTAGCGAATGCCAATTATTGAGGTTATTAATAATCACGAGCTCAATTCAAATATACAGATGCAGACCAAACTTGTACACCAAAATTTTGAGCTTTTTTTCTATTTGCACATGTCTCACATAGTATGGAACTCTGCGATGTAGTCTGCCACAAACGGAATTTTCTTCCGATGAAGAAGACGCCGTTCCATATAGTCTTCTTTATCATAACTGTAAGGATGGAATTTATTTATGAGAAATTCCTTGAAAATTAACGACGGAGAGAGAGGTTCATGGCAGGCCTGACATTGCTACTCAAAATCGGTGTCACCAGCGTTGAAAGCAAATTTCAAAATTTAAAGGGCTGTTCTCTCCTTGGGGAGGGAATCAATCGACATGAAAACATGCTTCCAACTTCCAATTACTGTAGCTAATTTTATAATGCTTTACTATAATACCGCTGCCATCATCTCTTTGAACTAATCATCTCTTTGATTTCAAGCAGTCTATAAACTATAGACGCAGCATGCCACAATGTATTTAGCCATTACGCACATCGCAGAATATATAGAAACATAGAACTACCTTAAAAAGTCAAGTCAACTGAAAAAATTATAAACCCTAGAACAAGGATGCAAAGAACGATGCATATTGAATGAACAAGAATACGTGGTAGCATATCCCTGATCGAGTTGATATATCACAATGTTAAATGTTGGAGTTGATATATTACAATGTTGTTTCAATAAACAAGGATATTTAAGATTGTTAAAATATAATAATTACTCCCTAGCATCTAAGGTAGTAGTTGAAGGAAACTCTAGAAGAGCTGTCCAAAATTGTCTATGTTCTAGAGTGTTCTTATCTAGATTTTTACTCATAGGTTCTCTCGATCTTTCTTGAGAGGATCCCCAGATCTTTCTTAGATGTATATATACGTGTTTTTGGGTTTCAGGGAATAAACAAACAAGTTTTAGATCAGTAACTCATTTGTGTATATCTTTTTATTTTGTGTGTTCAGTCCTCCCTATTCTGTTCTTTTAGTCTTTCATTTAGTATCGGAGCTCAAGAGGGCTAACTCCCTCATGGGAGGGCCCTGGATCCTGAGAGGAGTCGCCCACAACGCCCAGTGGTGCAGAGACGAGTGGAGGAGCGTCGCCTTGCTGTTGGAGCAGAAGCTGTCACTGTGTCGGGCAAGCCACCCTTTGAGCGAATGAACTCTCAAGCGTTTGACGGACTCCGCAAGAAGATGTGGTAAACGCGAGTTCCATCGCTGTGTAAGGCAGAGGTTCGAACCCTGGAGCCAAGCGATTTTTTTCAGCTCGAAAAAAGGGGGACTCAAACCCGAAGATGGACTGGGAGGCCATGGTTAAAACTGTTGTTGATTGGGGTTTGCAAAAGCTGGATTTGTGGTGGTCGCCGCGTGAGAGTGCTCGAACGATAGTCTTTCGGACAGGAAAGGCCCAAGTTCGATACTTGTCTGTCAGAGATTAATCATTTCACCGCCTTATGACGGCGGATCGGTGGTCGTGATCGGTGGTTGTCTTGACCCTTCAAGACATGAGGGTTCACTGTCAAGCGTGGCCGCCTTAGTCTTTGCAGGCCACCAAATACCATCACCCGCCTTAGTCTTTGCAGCCACCAAATACCATCACCGTTCTAATTTAATTTTTCCTTAGGTCGAAGAGACATTTTTGTTCCTATAAATACTTGAATCATATTGTAATCCGTACACAGAGGATGAGACAAGAACTTGAAAGCATTTCTTGAATCAAATTGGTTATTCTTTGTTTTGGATGTTTTCTCTATCTTTATGATTTTCTGTTATTGAGTTTGTAAATTCATTTTATTTCTTGATAAATTCATTTTTGAGCAAACGCAAAAAAAAATTTGGTTTTACTAAGTACGAACCTGGTTATTTATTTATTCCCAGTTTATTTGTTGGAGCGTGTGATTTTAAAAGAACATTAAATACAAAATTGATATTTCGGCATTTGGGACTTGCTTGTTACATATGCGTGGAGTTTCTCGAAATTGTTGGTCCCACACCCTAATCGCATTTCGCAATTCGGCATTTCTTATTTTGTTTTGTTTGTGCGTCGGGTGTTCGTAAACCCCGAAATCCCAAACCCCGAAACCTCGAAGTGCTGGGCCCACATTCCATTCGCATTTTCGTGATTCGGGAGTTGTTGTGTGTTGGTGTTTGGCATTTGTAATCGACAAACCCCGAACCCCGAAACCCAAAGTACTGGGCCCACAACCTTTTCTCATTTCGAGATTTGGCAAAAAACGTGGTCTTTTGTTTTTGTAATCGCCAAAACCCCGATTGACCTCCATTTTTTTTTTATACATTTGGTATCGGAGCCTACAGTTTATCTAGCAATTGCTTAATTCATTGTTGATTATCCCTGTTAGTGCCAAAAAAATTATTCTCATATTTTTCTGCGTGAAAGTTTATTTAAATTCTGTCAATTTTTATAAATGGCTGTGTCTGGTAGTAGTTTTTCTCAGATTCAGGTTCATGTACTGAGTGAGAAGTCATATGACTCCTGGTATATTCGGATGAGGACGATTTTGCATTCTCAGGACTTGTGAACTTATGTTATTGATGGTTATGCTGAGCTAGTTGATGCTCCAGTAGAATTGGCTCTGTCTAATGTTGACTGTGTTTTGCTGAAGGAAAACAGGAAGAAGGATAATAAAGCTCTTGGATTAATCCAACAAGGATTAAATGAATCCATTTTTATGAAGATTGCTAGTGTTGCATCTTCAAAGATGGCTTGGGACATTCTTGAAACCTGTTATCAAGGGGTGTCCAAGGTGAAGACAGTCAAGTTGCAGAACTTGAGAAGGGATTTCAAAAATCTGAAGATGAAGGATAACAAAAGTGTTGATACTTTCATGACTCAAGTAATGAATGTTGTGAACCAGCTCAGGCAGTATGGAGATGATGTTGAGAATAAAAGAGTTATTGAGAAAGCGCTGAGAAGTTTGAGCCTGTTGTTGTTCCCGTGGAGGAATTTAAAGATTTAAGTTTAATGCAAATTGATGAGTTAACTGGTTCTCTTGTTGCTCATGAATTTAGGATATCTAGATATGAAGAAGGATCATTGGAGCATGTTTTCAAATCCCAACTGCATGTTACCAGAGGCAGAAGCAGAGGAAGGTTTCATACTCATGGAAGAGGAGGTCGATTTTCTGGCCCAAGGGACAATAGAGCTGAATCAGAGTCTGAGCAGAAGCCCCAACATAATCCTCCTAATTTAAGAGGAAGCAGCAACAAACCCTGGCAACAAGAAAATCAGAGCTATGATAAATCTAAAGTGCAATGTTATTATTGTAAGAAGTTTGGGCATTTTGCTAACAAATGTTGGAAGAAACAAGCAGACATTGGAAAGCACTATGCACATATCACAAATGAGTATGAGGATCATCAAAATCCTGTTTTTTTGACCTGTAACGTCACTCAGGAATGTGCAAATGATATTTGGTTTTTGGATAGTGGTTGCAGCAACCACATGACTGGTAATAAGGACTTATTTTCTTCCATTGATACTAGTATCCAGTCTGAAGTCAAACTGGGAAATGACTGTAAGGTTACAATTAATGGTAAAGGTGTAGTTCCAGTTTACACTAAGAACAATCAGAGAAGAAATATTGATGATGTTTACTTTGTGCCTAGTTTAAAATGCAATCTTATCAGTGTTGGACAACTGATGGAGAAAAAGTACAGAGTGTTCTTTAAAAACAAGGTATGTACAATCTATGATAAATTTCCCAACAAACAATTGATTGCAAGAGTAGAGATGACCAAAAATAAGATGTTTCCACTTATTATGCAAAATGATTTGAGTGGTTCTTTGAATGTTTATAAAGTTGGAAGTTCAGATGAATCTTGGTTATGACATTTGAGATATGGTCATTTACATTTTTGTGGCTTAGATCTGTTACAGAAGAAGCATATGGTAAAGGGGTTGCCCTATATTCAACAACCTATAAGCTCTTGTGAGATTTGTACACTTGGGAAGCATCACAGAGAGAAATTTGTTTCAGGTGTTTCCTACAGAGAAAAACCTCCATTGGAAATTGTCCACACAGAATTATGTGGACCTATCCAAACACCATCTTTAACTTATTGTGTTTATTTTATGACTTTCATTGATGATTTCAGTAGGAAGACTTGGTTGTATTTGTTGAAACATAAGTCTAAATCCTTTGATGTTTTTAAGAAGTTTAATTAAGATCCTGAGGTCTGACAGAGGAGCTGAGTATAAATTGAATGAATTCATTGAATTTTTTGGTCTTCATGGAATTAAAAGACAGTTTACTGCTTGATATACTCCACAATAGAATGGAGTGGCTGAAAGGAAGAATTAGACCATCATGGATATGGCTCGAAGCATGTTGAAAGAGAAGCATCTTTCAAATGAATATTGGGGAGATGCGGTTCTTTTCTCTGCTTTTATCTTGAATAGAAGTCTGACCAAGACTGTGAGGGATCATGTACCTCAAGAAGCTTGGGATGGTAAGTCTTACAATGTTTCTCATTTCAGAATTTTTGGATGTGTTGCATTTGCGCATGTACCTGCAGAAATGAGGAGAAAGTTGGAAGACAGAAGTGAGAGATGTATCTTTGTTGGATACAATGAAGAATCTAGGGCATATAAACTCTACAATCCCATCACCCAAAAATATGTAATCAACAGAGATGTTCAATTTAAAGAAGATGAAGCCTGGGATGGAAGTATTAACAAATCAATTTCAGAGGGAGCTATGTTACCCCGTGAAGATGATGATGGATCTGAGCAGAGTGAAGAAAATGGATAGATGGTTCCACATGCACATACGCCTGTAGCAAGAAGTCCAACAAGGCTAGCACCAGATTTCAGCCCATCTCAATTTAGAATGCCAATAACGCATGAGCGTGGTGAGCGATCTAGACATGGTGGACATCAAATAGATTCACAAGTAAACAGTGAATCAGATCCTACTTTAGCTTAATTGAAAAACAGATTTAAAGGAGAAAAAACTAGAAGTTTAAGAGAATTATATGATCATAATGAAGAGGTAGATTAGATTTCAAATTTTGCATTTATAGCTTATGATCCTGTAAGTTATGATGAAGCTGCTAAAGAGGATTTCTAGATAAAAGCAATGGATGAGGAGATTGATTCCATTGAAAGGAATAACACTTGGGATGTTTTCAATTTACCTAAAGGAACGAAAAATATTGGTGTTAAGTGGGTTTTTAAGACTAAGTTGAATGCAGAAGGTTATATTGAAAAGTACAAGGCAAAAATTGTAGCTCAGGGGTTTAGTCAATAACCTGGTATTGATTACAATGAAACCTTTGCTCCTGTAGAAAGGATTGACACAGTAAGGATGGTATTAGCTATTGCAGCTCACAATAGATGGATCATGCATCAGATGGATGTCAAGTCTGGATTTTTAAATGGATATTTGGAAGAAGAAGTTTATGTAAGAGAACCTCTGGGTTATGAGATTGATAAACATAGAGATAAGGTTTACAAGTTAAGGAAAGCTTTATATGGATTGAAGTAGGCATCCAGAGTTTGGTATAGTAGGATTGATGAATACTTAATCAGTGTTGGATTCAGTAGAAGTCCAAGTGAACCAACTCTGTATACAAGGGTAGAACAAAAAGGTAAAATTTTGATTGTCTGTTTGTATGTTGATGACCTGATTTTTGCTAGAGATCTATCTGTAGATGATTTTAAAAATGACATGAAAACAGAGTTTGAGGTGACTGATTTAGGTTTGATGAAATTTTTTCTTGGAATTGAAGTAGATCAATCTGATGATGACATTTTCATTTGTCAAACTAACTATGCAAATGAAGTGTTGAAAATGTTTAGAATGTTGAATTGCAAGCCAACTGCAACACTAATGGCAACTGGTGTTAAACTAAGAAAGTATGATGAAGGATCATATGTTGATCCAACCCTGTATAAGAGGTTGGTTGGAAGCCTTATGTACTTAACAACAACTAGACCTGACATCATGTTTGCTGTGAATTTGATTTCCGAATTCATGGAGACTCCGAAGAGTACTCATTGGCAAGCAGAAAAGAGGACCCTGAGATATGTTGCTGGAGCAACTAATTTTGGTATCTGATACACATCAAGCTTAAACTTTGAGATGATTGGATATACTAATAGTGATTTTCCAGGTTCCATTGATGACAGGAAAATCACATCTGGGTATATTTTTAGTCTTGGATCTAGAGCAGTGGCATGGGCATCAAAGAAACAACCCATTGTGACTCTATCTTCCACTGAGGTAGAGTATGTTGCAACAGTTGTAGTTGCATGTCAAGTTGTATGGATGAGAAGGGTCTTGAATGAATTGTTGCATAACCAGAATGATGCAACCCCGATTTTCTGTGATAATAAATCTTCCATTGCATTGTCAAGGAATAATGTTTTTCACAAACAAAGTAAGCACAATTATACAAGGTATCATTTCATTCGAGAGCTCGAAATGGTAAGGAGATTTTTGTTCAGTTCTGCAGATCTAAAGAACAATTTGCAGACATTTTTACGAAGCCTTTGGGAAATGAATTGTTTAGAAAGCATAGAAGTAATATTGGGGTCTGCAAGTTGTAATGCATTGTTTACAACAATTTTGTTTTACATGTTTTAGTTTGTTGAGCCCTAAAATGATTAAGAGGGAGTATGTCAAAGATTAATCATTTCACTGCCTTATGATGACGGATCGGTGGTCATCTTGACCCTTCAAGACGTGAGGGTTCACTGTCAAGCGATGGCCGCCTTAGCCTTTGCAGGCCACCAAATACCATCACCGCTCTAATTTAATTTTTCCTAAGGTCGAAGGGGCAAGTTTTGTTCCTATTAATACTTGAATCATATTGTAATCCATATACAGAGGGTGAAACAAGAGCTTGAAATCATTTCTTGAATCAAATCGGTTATTCCAGTTTATGATTTTCTGTTATTGAGTTTGTAAACTCATTTTATTTCTTGATAAATTCATTTTTGAGAAAACGCAGTAATTTTTTTGGTTTTACTAATTATGAACCCGATCATTTATTTATTCTTGGAGCGCGTGATTTTAAAATGAGATTTAATACAAAATTGGTATTTTGGCATTCGAGACTTGCTTATTACATATGCGCGGAGTTCCTTTGCTTTACCAAACATCGAAACCCGAAATTGTTGGGCCCACACCCTAATCGCATTTCGCAATTCGGCATTTCTTATTTCATTGTGTTTGTGCGTTGGGTGTTCGTAAGCCCTGAAATCCCGAACCCCGAAACCCTGAAGTGTTGGGCCCACATTCCATTCGCATTTTCGCGATTTAGGAGGTGTTGTGTGTTGGTGTTTGGCATTTGTAATCGCCAAACCCTGAACCCCGAAACCCAAAGTATTGGGCCCACAACCTTTTCTCATTTCGGGATTTGGCAATCATTGTGGTCTTTTGTTTTTGTATTCGGTGTTTGTAATCGTTGAAACCCCGATTGACCTCCATTTTTTTTTTACATTGTCTGAGTCTATTTAAAGGTATTTCTATGTATTTTTGTTTCCTTTAATGGTTGAGTATACATATGGCCCTTCAGGTGGAGGATGAGGATATGATAATATCAGAGGAATTAATGTGCCCTACATTGGGTTTTGGGTTTTGGGTTTTTAAGTCAATGGCCTAGAATTTTTGCAAGACTTGGTCTCCGAGTCTCAGATTGTTCACTGACCAGCTATCGAGGTATTGACTACTGAGCTCTTATATTTATCGAGACCAGTTTGGTAGATTTTGTTTCATCTTCATCTGTGTTTGTTAACTATTTTCAGCTATGTTTACTTCTACACATGTTTGAAAGAATGGAATCCCTAAATAGTTGAGTGATTTTCATTAAAAAAAAAAAGAGAAAGCTTTCATTTTGTGTGGTAATTTCATTTCAAGAAGGGACACTTAATAAAAGTAAATAAACTTCCAAGTTTACTCAAATTGAAGTGGAGACTGGAGAGTTTATCTTGGTAAGTTAAAAAAAATCCGAAGTCAATTTGTAAGTGCTGAGAGAGATCAATAGTAGTTGTTATTCACCTTAATTTGGGCATTTAGCAAAGAATGGGTTTATAATTTGGGAATTTAATAAATAATGCTTGTTGTAACTGCAAAAAAATGGTGTAATGATAAGTGTTGTAGGGGGTGCATGATTGGTTGTATTCAACAACCAAGATTTTGGTCCTAGACAAGTTTACAGATCGTTTGTTTACACAACAACATCATGAAAATTGTATTCCCCACATGTTTAGTAAAGTCTTGTTGAGTTAGGCCTATGTGTATTAGTGTTGTAGAACATGTAATAATGTAGCATGTATCCCTCTTATGTATAAGAGTGGATGTGACATTAAAATGTGGAATTAACCACTAGTTAGGTACTTGTATCTAAGTTTGATGGTGAATTGGATAAGTTGGATCTTCAATTAAGGGGGGAATATGAGATGAAGTAATCTCAAAGAGTGAATTGGTTGGGACCAAGATATGATTAAAGGAGTATCTAATGTGTTGATGAACCATGTAGGAGAAAATGATTCCTAGAAAACTAGTGAGTACATCAGTTGGCACCCAAGTATCCCGGTAGATGGATTTCTTTTTATATGGACATCAATGATCAATTGTTTACAGAAACAAAATGATTGAGGAGTAATGCATATGCAAAACAGGAAGAAGAAAAAGTTTGAAGATGAAGCTCAAAGTGAAGAAAGCCCAAGTGAGTTCACATGGCACTTGAGTTAAGGTTCATGGTCATCCAAAAAACATCTTGTAATGGTTTAGGGTAAACTAATAAAAACTCTTGAAGATGTAAGGTTATCATGGATATTCTAAAATGGTTGAAGGTAACCCATGGAAAACCCATAAGAAGATTAAGGTTGTAGCCATTGGAATTTGTCTCCTATCATCCCCAAAATTGATGCAAATGAAACAAGAAGAATGATGCAGCATCTTTATTTTTCAAGGCTTATATGTAAGCATTCTTCTCAAGTTGCAGTACCAACCAGGACTAATATTTTGAGATGGAATACAGTGAAAGGGGGAGGAATATCAATCAGTATCAATTATTGATGAAGTTTCTATTGTAACAAAAGAAGTTCAAGATTTTAAACATTATTTTCAAGCAGAAGAAGATTGTTGAAGAAATTGACTCTGTAAGAATCGCAGAGCATGGGCATAGCAAAGAAGGTGAATCCCATTGTGTAGAAACACATGTGGATGATGTAATTGAATTTGAAGTCAAAAGTTGTAAGCGTCACTGAGACTTAGACCAGCACGCCATTATGTTATGAATCCCATAGAGACATTGATGATTATTATTAGTATTCTTAGTGGTCGTAATTAAGGGGGATTATTAAAACATTTTTATTTTCTATTTTTGATGGATTTGTCATACACACTTGTTTGTTTAATTGGAGATTTTCAAATGTCCTCCAATCAATTGGGTTATCATAACATCTAAAAAATTTATAGTTACACCACATACACATATATATATATATATATAAAGAATAACAAATGACTCATATTAATAATATTATATTGTAGTATGCTATATCTATAATCATATATAGCTATCTAATTAATTTTAATAACATAATATGATATATACTGATTTTAAGTAATATTAACATTGAAGATTGTACGTGGATTCTCCATCATATTTATGTGCATTTACAATACTCTCTTGAGTTCATACATATTAGGTATTATTTTTGTTGGTTTTTTCTCAAAATATATGGTTTGTTTTTCAAAATTTTATATTTTGTTATTTTTAAATTTTTATTTATAAATAATTTTTTGATTAAAAATAAATCAATTTGACTATATTCACATTTATTGTTAGTTTGAATATTTCATTATTGTATTTTTATTTTTATTTATAAATGATTTTTTTATTAAAAATAAACCAATTTGACTATATTCATATTTATTGTTAGTTTGAATATTTCATCATTTTATTTGATAAGAATTGTGACCTTTCAAGTGGAGAATTTATTTTGAAGAGGAAAGCCAGTAGTTTAAAAGTAATATAACTTAGAAACTAGAGAAAAATGAAAAATGGATTAATTTTATTCATCCTAGTTAATGGTGTTATATAGTTTTATAATGGGGCCACACAATGATGCACATATCCCAAATGGTTGAGAGAAATAATAAATAAATCCAATGCACTAACCTAAAGGCTCGAAATATGTGATTAAATAACTAACTACATGTTAAACAACAATGAGAGCGATCTCCTAAGAGTTGGACACTGTTGTGAGTGAATCATCTTAGGGGGGTGGATGTTCCTAAGAGTTGGGCACTATTGTGAGTGAGTCCTCTTTAGGGGGTGGATGTTGATGTTGCACATCACTTGTTCCCGGTTTAATTTGAAAGCATTCTCTTTATTCATGATTTTGACATAGCCCTAGGGGATTATAAAATATTTTGGGCATTGTTGTGAGTGAGTCCTCTTTGGGGGGTGGATGTTGATGTTGATGTTGCACATCAGTTTCTCTCAGTTTAATTTGAAAGCATTCTCTTTTTTCATGATTTTGACATAGCCCTAGGGGAATATAAAATATTTTGAGACTGGTTAAGTAATGTGAAATGTGGCATTGCAATATGAAGAGGGTTATCTACCTATAAGATAAGGCTAAGGTGGAATACTATGAGGTTGTTGTGACTATTGTGATGTGGATTTGCTTCTTGGTAATATTATGTAGTTGTTACTTTTAGGATAATATGCAAGTGATTTTATGAAAAAGGATACTGTACTTGCATAAATTTAATGCCAAATTTGTGTGTAAATAGATGAAAATGTGTAGTTTCTTTAGGAAGAAAGCACCTGAGAGAAACCGAATTAGAGATGTGAATAAAAGGCAATGTAGTGTTGTGGGTGGTAGCTTGATAAATTGAGCAATTCTGAGGATGTATGGATCCAAATGATTGTTCTTGTGCTACCTGATTTAGCTGAAGAAACATTATGATACTCCATGGTGAACTATTAGTATGTGTACAAAGAAAGAGGGGCACTAGAATAACATGATGTTGATATAAGAATATGCGTCTACTTTGGTAGAGCCTAGAAGTAATCTCTCTTTATTTTGAGTGTTGATTTGTCACCATAGGTGGTGTGGTAGAGAACAGAGTGTTAGTACTAAAAATTTAGTTTTGACTAGCTATAGGAGTTGTGTATTGATCATTTTATATATATGTGGATGCTAGAAAGAGAATGAATCCATCAACAACCTATCTTGTTGCAATTTGGCTTATATTTCTGTAGGGAGAGAGATCCCATATTGTATATGCTCATGTGACATCCCCCAGTTGGAGAGATGAGGTAGAAAACTAAAATATGTTGATGTTAAGATGGGTGCAAGGAAGGTTACACATACTAAATGTGTAGAATCAAGTGATGGTCATTAGTGCATATACTTCCATAGTGTGTTGTTTTTGGACGCTGGAGAGAACCCTCCATTAATGTTATGTCTCCAACGATGTCAAATCTATGAACTAGACATTGGGAAATGAGATAAAAAAGAGGGACACCTTGGAGAGGGATTGATATATGATGCTACTCTTATTGTGGTGGAGGTGCCCTCAATTGTGGGAAAGAAAAGGAAAGGATCATTTGTATAGGTGTAATGGTGGTATAATTTTCATTTGTTATAAGATATGTCAAGGGCCTTCTAAACTTTGTCGCTACTCGAGGGTTGGAGATATCTCTCCAACTCCTAATCTAATGTAAAATGGATGGGGGTTGTGTCATAGAATCCATCAAAGAACCTATTGACAAACTATAGTGAAGGAGAAAAAATCGACGTCCAAGCATTTTGGGTGATGAGGTTTATGTAGAAATAGTAGGGTTTAAAGGTGCACTATGAACCATGATCATGATTTCTATTATTTTGAATGACTAGAATATGAATATCATGCTAGGTTACCTTCTATAGAACATGAGAAGAAAATATGAAGAGAGTTTTCATCTCAAAACATGACAAAATTTGAGTAATAGGTATAATCATTCTATGCCTAATATGGATTATGTGCATGTCCATAATAGTAATGTGTTTCCTGATGTGTCTCTTTTGAAGAAAATAGGCCTAGTCTTTCTTTAGTATTTGTGTTCTTGATTGTTTTGAAATGAGACATTGATATTGGTGATGTCCTTGATTTGGTAATAATACTAAAAATTTTGATGTCATAAAAGGTAAGAGTAATTTGTGCTTTACGTTTTAGGGGATAGGAAGGGGGGGTAGATGTAAACAAAAATATGGTTGTTGTAATATGGTTTACCATGGCTATGATAGAGTTGAGAAATGGATGTCAAGTGGGGAAGGTAGAATGGGGGGAACTGGAGAATTCCACCAATAGAGTGAGCTATGGTTGGGGAAGGAGAGATTGAAGGGGGGTTGGCATTTTGTAAGTTTGGGAACATGGAGAATGCGACTATAGAATATTTTTTGATAGAAGGAATAATAGAGAGAGAAGGAAATTTCTATAGGATGACTAGTTGGACTACAAAATTATAAGGACAAAGTTGCCTTGTAGATGTAAGTTCATATTATTAGTCTTCTTTGGAGAGTTTATAACTGTTGTGGATATTATTATATAATGAATTCTTGTGATGTTCATATAGAATTCCTAAGAGTAAGTTGGAACAACTAAGGGGTAAATAATCACATTCAATGGTGTCTTAGAAAGGGCCTATGGAAAATGTGATGATACAAGATTCATCATCTAGAATATGATGGTCATCCTATTGGAGCCAACCAAGATGATAAGGAATGGAGTGAGTTGTGTTGGGTAGATAAAGAAATGTTATAAGGTCTTGGGATGTGTTTTTTGTTTGTTTTTTTCCATTGTTAAGGATGATGGTTTCTAGTCAGTATTTCACTTGACAATTGTAAGTAAAGGAGAAATTGAAAGATTTTTTTTTGTCATGAGAAGTAAAGTAATATCTTCTATAATAGAGATAAGAAGAGGGACTATTTTTGTAATGTCCCCATTTTTTTATTCCCTTATTATGCAGCTAGAGTTACTTCAGGAGGCTTGAGTCAGCCAGCTCAAAGGGGTGAGACTAGGTCATTAGTGAGCCCAGAAGATTTGGAGGAATTTAATGGGGCCCAACTTAGTTTATTTACCATTATTCATCATCAGTATCCATTCCACACTACTTGTTCTTGATTTTGTTTCATTCCAATGTTTCTCGTAAAACAAGTTTATTATTGGGCATATTTTATTTAATTACACTAGATGTACTATTTGGAGTTTGTTTCTTGGATAAATACCTTAGTGTAATAGATCGTTGGAACTGGGGAGAAAATATCTATAGGATGGGATAATGAAAAGTGACTTTTAGTGGTCAGAGAAGTCATAAAGGAAAATTTATCACTTTTCGGGGTTAAAAAGGTGAATTAATTATTAATAAAGTGATTTTATGAGAAAATATTAAAGATGAATTAAAATTCACTTAAAGGGAAAAAAGGTGAAAGGGGGTATAAAAGAGAGAGAGATGCAGGCTCATATTCTCCCATTATGTGGATGATATTTCTAATTTGACTTGGAGAGTTCTTGGAGCCTTTGAGGGTTTGAAGTAAACCTCGATTTGGATTGGTTTTGGTGGTGAAATATTCCACCCTAGATGATCAAGCTTGGTTTTAGTGTTGAGAGATCCACCCTACCCATTTGGTGGGGAAGATTATTCAACTCTTCCACTTGTTTCTATTGGAAGGAGAGATCCTTCTTTTTGCAGCGGTTTGGGGGTTTGTAGAGACAAATTTTTGAGTGTGGTTGTTGATTTCTTGTGCAGGTTGAGTTTCTACTTGGAAGGGGATGAATCCTTCTCTTGTAGAGATCGAATGTTACTATTGACAGGAATATTTCATTGTGGAAGTTGTTTTCATTATTGTAGAGGGAATTTTCAATTGTTTGGGCCTGTAGGGTTTTATCATTGTTGCCAACTTGAGAGAGGTTGATCCAACACCACCAACAAGCTACACCACTCCTAGGATATCATATTGAGAAACAAATCATGTGATTTCGTGGTTCTTCAACAGTCAAATAGTTTCATCAGTTGTAAATGTAATCCAAGTAAAATTAATAGAAGAACAAGCTTAGATTTCTGAGTGGTTGTTATGTTCATTGTATTGTTGGTATTAATAATATTTAAGAGCATATCTGTAGTGTTTTATTTGATGTATCAATTGTTGAGTTTGTCCATTTACATTTCCACTGGTGTGTGTGTCTATTTATATATATATATATATATATATATATATATATATATATATATAGTGGTAGCTCTATGTGGCTCACCAAACTTTATGCCAATACCATAAACATAGTAATACTAAACCAAAAACTAGAACAACAACAATAAGTGGTGTTTGCAGAGGGTTTAGAGCATGCAAACCAAGTGTTTTACATAATTCTTGCACTAGGAAATAATCTACAACATACAAAAAGAGGTTTTGTACAACAGAAATTGGTATGACAACAAACTATTTCACGGAAGTAATGTGCCAAATAGCCACTAAAACATAAGAACAATAGAAAAAGGGTTAGTACAATGAGTCTGGGTATGTTATCTAAGTGTTTGATGGAATTATAGAACCAAGAAACCACACAAGAATAATTAAATTACAACGACAATAAGTAGAAGCTATTATTAGTGTAAATTGGGCATATCTACAAACTGTTTGATGAAACCCTTGAGGGAAAAAATCACTCAAATATAACAACAACAAGTAGATGTTCATAGCAATAGTAGTTGAGGGCTATTAAAATTTAGTTCTAATAAGACAAATTAAGGGAGTGTAATGTGTTCTATAAAATCTTGTACAATTTCAAAGTGTTCTAGTAATTGGTTGTCATTGTAGAGAGTTTTTGGGGAGGAGTTTCATTGCAAGGCATGATAATTAGAAGCATTATCAAAGTGGGATTTGTGGAGATGAAACTAGTGATAGGTTCATAAAGGAGTCCACAGATTAGAGTTAGTGATACAATTAGGTTTAGGTTTAGGGTTGGGAATGATGGTGCCAGTCTACCATTGAAAGGAGGATGTGAAGACGGAGAGTGAGTAGAAGGATGATGGGAGATTTATTATTTTTCATTTCTAAGACAAGGGAATGGAGAAAGGAACCACTTAAAGTGTCACTCTAAAACAAATCTACCTCATTCCAAAAAATCACTAGAGAACTAGAATTAAATTTAAGAATCAGTACCCATTAGAAATCTATGATCTAGAGTTGGATTGAGATCTTTGTAATAACATCAATATATTTCTAGACACTTTATCCCAGTGCTTGTCATATATGCAACCATATACACATCAATTTGTGTAGATATACATGAGGGAAAAATGTTCTTAAGGTAAGGAAGAAATCATCCCATGTTGTTATGCATTTGGAGTTAGAGTGGGTTATTGTGTCTTCATTACTTTCAATGTCTCACACTGTATCTTAATAATGTGATTGTCACCATTATTCTTCCACACCTTCTAAATGATTTCCTATGAGGAGAAAAAACTAATCTTTAGTCATCTTCGAACATGCATTATAATATGTTGTCAAGCTATGAATCCATGAGTCTAAAATTTCACCTTGCATTTTACCTCCATATTTAGGTAATGAGATGTGGGCATCTAGTTGAAATTTTTAAGTAGGAAGCCTAGACTATTGTCTTGAGGCCTAAGTGAAAGAACTTACCCAATTCCAAAAAATGATAAAGATAAGAGATTCATCCTCGTATGAGGAAGTTTCCATGCATGTAATCATTTTTTGAAATGAATTTGCTAGAAAGACCACACATTGTTGCAGGAGTATGTCTAAGAGGTACGGAAACCTATACAACCTAAGATGTTGTTTGAAAGAAAAAAATTGTTGGGATTTGGATCTTAGAAAAATTGATACTAAAAAAAAAGAGTCCTAGAAATTCAATGCATTGATGGAATATTGTGTCAGAGTTGGGAGGGAAGCCTCCACTACCTAAGCCTTGGATTTTTGAAACAAGTATTGGAAAGAATATTCCATGTTAAATCATAGGTTCTGAGATGGTACGGAAGCATCCATGAGCTTAGAAGTTGTTAAATGTGTGATTTTTGGGTAGACCGGAGACCCAACAATCCTTATACTGAGATAGAGGAATCCCTAGGATGTGAACCATATATTTCAGACCAGGGAAGGGTTGAGACAAAAAATAGAAAGTAGAGAACCAAAGAACTAGCTAGTAGATTTGAAGCCAAGCTAGTAGAGTTGAATCTAGAGGAGGATGCATCACTATCATTTGATTCCTTCACCCTCGTTCCTTTCACTAATTTTTTTTGTTTTTTCCTCTAAACAGGGATAGAATAACTAAATCCCCTTTTTTCTCCATTATATCATGTTAGGTGTGATTGCACACATACTTATACTAGATTTTGCAGGACGGATGGGATTTCTCTACATTGATAACCTTGTCCTCCTTCTCTTCCATGGCATAAAATCTCATTGTAGTTTACCTAGGGAGTTACCCAAGGGGGGTAATAATAGATAGGTGGCTATGTGTTTCTATGTATGGAGGTCATCTCTAGTAAATAAAGCCCATGTAGTAGTGTGAAAGGAATAAATGTAAGAAGGCTTACTAGAAGGTTCCGCCTACTAGAAATTCCCTTCTCTAGAATGTTCCTAGGAGGTCATTAGTACTATTTATAGAAGTAGAATCATGGTAATAGGGTGTATTTTGAAGAATATTATGATTGTAGAAAACCTCACTTGTGGTATGATTTCCTTCCTTGATGAATAATTAATGGTGTTACCCTATGTAAAGGGTTTTCTCTTTAATTTTTGTGTGTTCATTACACACACACACACACACACACAGTAAAATTGGTATTAGATCTCTTTCATTGGCCAAAAAAGGGAATATTTTTTTCCTTTTTTTAATATTTTTTCAAGAGAAAACGAGGATGGTGGCCTTTAAATTGATTTATGAAACTTTATATTTGTAATTTGAAGTAACAAAATATACAAATAATTTCCTCTCAAATAAATACTCAAGTTAAAAGAAATCATTTCATTTGGAGCCTGGGAAGTGACGATATCATTCATTTAAAATTAGTCGTTTTAGATTTTTTTCTAGGGAAGGCCACATGGATTGAAAACTAGATATATTTTGATATACTGACCATGTTTAAGTCAAACTAGTGCCAGTTGATGCATAATGGATGTGGAATTTCATAATTGTGGTCATAATAGTGAATCAAAGAAGTATAACAAAAATTATGACCATTTTACATTAGCAACTTCAATGAGCTCCATTGAAGAGTAAGTTATTTCTATAAACCCTAGTTCTATTTTTGGGTTATAAAAGGAAAGATGTCTTATATTATAGGAAAATATGATGGTAATACTATTGAAGAATACATAAAAAAAAGGAAGTCAATATGGGGAAATGAGTGGAAATTTTGTGTAAGTTTTTAAAATGATGCTTTCCTATCATGGAGGTTGTTTAACAATGATAAGATGATAGAAATTTCAAATAAAGAATTTGAGCAAGTAATTTTAGATAGGTGGCCTCATGTTGGGTAGAAAGATAAAAATATTCCGAAGGGTTAGTTTTCATGCACAACTTTCCTATCATGTGTTCATGGATGCATTCAACAACAAAATGGTCATTTTTTCTATTCACCCTACTTGCAAGTATAATTTTATCTATTTTCACTTGGAAAAGTTATTACAATCTCATTCGAATCATATTTAAAGCACAAAAGTTGAGGGTGACAATGCTCAAATTTTAAAGATTTAAAGATTTCCATGGATAAATATGTTTTGCATTTTGATTTTCATGTTATACATATGAGTGATGTGGATATTATTATTGGGTATCATTGGATGGAATCAATTCCTAAAATTAATATTAATTGTGAAAAAGAAGTTTATGAATATTTGGTATAAGAAAAATAAAATAACACTACAAGATATGTCTCGCAATAAACAAGTAGGGCCCAAAGGGAGACATAAATAAGTCTCTATAGGGAAAATAATTGTAATACAAGATGACACATCCAACATAGAGTCAAAGGAAGAAGATATATAATAACATGAATAAAAGAAACATGAATTTAAAAAGCTAAGGAGGTAAATGACTCCAAGGAACACCATGTTGAAGTGTCTAGACAAGCAGGACCAAGAGCTAAGGTGGATGTATATCACCAAACACACCACTTAGAGAAATAACAATCAACAAGGAAAGGGTGAGAGCATAAAAAAACTTATTACAGAACAACATGGCACCATAAAGGAAACCAATCAAGAGGCACATGGATCAAGGTGTGGAGATAACAGAGTAGAACACCAAGGAGCAATCATTATTTAGATCAAAGTGTTAAGGAAGCAGTTTGACCCTGTTGGCAGCCAATTCACATTTTTTCACTGTCTTGTAAGCTGCCTACACCTATGTCTTGCAAATATCAATTTTTCGTCGCAATTTTCAAATAAATGACTTTTTCATTTTTTGCGACATTTACACACTTATTTTCGTTTTTTTTTCATGACTGTAAACGTGAAAACTTAATCTTTCGTTGGTAATTGATGAGAAATTTATCAGTTCTGCCACAGGGTTACCTGCCAGAGGCCAGCGTTGGTTCAAAAATTGTAAGGTCGAGGAGGTGCCATGGACACTGTTGTTCCTCTCACGCAAAGTCACTTCTTGTGACAGAGGTATGCCCATATCTGCACTTAAAACACGTTGGCACGATACTTTGATGGTAATCAAACAGTTCATGACCTGTGAAGGTCGATAAGGACTTGTGTTTCTCTACCACCTGCGTTTGCTAATGAATTTTATGGGATATTCATTGAATATGCCCTTTTACTTTCATCGTAGCCTATATAAAATGTCAAAAAGGTTCAAAAGGCAGTAGGCTAACAGTAGCCTATTCCACCATGGGCTTATTAAGCTTATCATCGTTTATCATTTGAGTTTGCACGATGATAGCTGGAGAGCTTTCATCGCTCGTGATGGTTTCGAAGACTCAAACCCTATAAAGGTTGATAAGCCTGTGGTGAGTGAAGTCAAGGCTAGACCACCCATGCCCTTTCATATCTTATTGTCTGCCCCTAAGCCTTCGGTCGACCCTCCTATTGACTTACCAGACATCAGAATTGAGAAGGTCGAGACTATTAAAAGACCTATGAGAAAAAAGCCCAAGGAAAACCCTACTGCTAACACTAAGGGTAAAAAGAATGATCGTTTGATTTCACGGATGGCCAGGAACAAACCTAAACCCTCTGCTGAGTCAAAGCCTATCGTCCTAAGTGAGGATTCTGATTCTGACGTAGAACGTTTTCTAGCCAGCGAGTACCCTTACTCGCAGGGTTTGTGTCCCGAGCCACCTTATGATTTCATGTTGAACCTTCCCCCCTTCCTAAGGAACGACCCTAGATACCCTGGTATTAAATTGCCTCGTGAAACCCTCGGCCATTTGAACAAACCCTCGCCTGCTCTTTCAAAACCCACACAGTCATCCTGTGACCAATGCGATTTATGGTTGGAACGATACTACATTGATGTTCCCATACTCCAATCGAAAATTCAATCGTTGGAAGATCAAATTGCAATGTTAACTAGTCAAAGAAACCAGCTCCAATAAACTGATAAAAAGAAAAAGACAATCGGCTCCATCCTTTTCAAAAACGTTGAATCATCCACAGCCGTTGTCAACTCCAAATTGGCATAATCAGGCCGTCTCGTCGCTATACAGGTATGAAAATTTGATATCGTTTTTGTTTTGTAAATAATCTAGGTTAATATAATGATTTGAATTATGTTTTTAAATAGCTCAGTCACTCATCCAAATGCCTCTGTCATTCGGTGATTATCCTGTACATGGTTTCGTTTTGCTAAAAATAAAAGGAATTTCGATTTGATATACGATTTGCTTATAGATTTTTATTGGATTTGAATGGTTTTCATTTGAATTTCATTTGCTAAGTTTTTATGATTGAAGTAACGAATTAAATGGTGTGTTTCCAATTCAATTCGTTTTGTATCCACTCCAAACAGGAAATTTTCATGCTCAATTTAGAATACGATTATACTTGGATTCGATCTCGTTATGATTCGTATGTTGTGATTGGTAAATGATTTTGGGAGTGTAGTTGTTACGATAGGATGTGTCATATGATTTTCCAAATCATAAGTACCACTCTGTTCAATTTAATTTGGAAAGAACTACTTTGTTTTTATAAAAACAATGATCTCATTAAACCTGTGCAAATACGCCCGAATCATGGAACGATTATGATTTGCAATGACTATGCTAAACCCAACCGATTGATTTGCTTGATTGGATTGTTGTTAGTTCGATCATGTTTTTTTGGATCCCGATTGTAATTGCTGCTTTGTTTGATTTTAAATGTGTAAAACGAATTGGTCAAACCCGGTTATAATTCATTTGATTGGAACGATTTCGATCAAAGACAATCAATCCTGTTTGCCCAATTTGCAATAGCAAATTACGAATTATGTTGCTAACAATTCGATCCTGTTACGATTTTATTTGAATTGATATTCGTGCCAGTTCGAGTTAATCTACTTGTGGCATGAGTCGTTGGCTATGTCAAAACAATTATTATGATTTGAAAATGATCTTGTCAAATTCATATTTCCTGATTACAAGGTAGCGTAATAGTTGCTTGCCATTTGTTTCGATTATGTTGAATTCGATTTGTTATGAAACGATCTTATTGTTGTTCCATATGATTTTTTTACCCAACTTTCAGGTAACAAACAAAACAAAGTATGCCTATCTCTGTAGTCGTTTAATTGATTTGGATCCTGTTTGATTTCGAATGTTATAACAAACTCAAATTAAATGATTCATTTTCAAATGGCTATTGGATGTCAATTAAATGGAATTCTTTAAAAGATTTTCGATTAATTTCAATGTTGATTCCGTATCTTATTTAGACTAGCTACAGAGTTGCATGATTCTGTAGCTAGTCTATAGAATTAGATTTTTATCATTTTATTAATAAAAGATCCTTTTAACTTGATCATTTTTGGTCCTTTTCAGGTGAATTCGAATTACATGGGATTTCATGGACAGTCTAGAGGATATTTGGATGTTTTATTTTTATTTTAGTTTCCTAGTTTAGTTAACTTTGGGATATCTTCCCAAATTTTATGTAAACAATTTTATAGCTTCCACAGGGAGGTTTTACCCTATTGAAAACCTTTAAATACTTATTATTTTGTGTAATGAGAATCATCCTCACTTGTGGGAGAACCAGGCTATGGAATTTTAATACAAACTGAGACAGAAGTTGATGTTCTACTACAGCTTTCGCTTTTCATAATATCAATCTTTTGTTTCATGTTTATGCTTATCAATTTGCATTTGGTTAATGACTACTTTAGCTATCATAGTCTTTTGCATAATGATATGATTCAATTAATGTGATCCATGTCTGATTTCTTTGACTAATTAAAAAAAAAAACAAAAAAACACAGGGATTACTTAGTTTAGCTTATGAATGACAGGTTTCTCTTCTTCATCTAATGAACTATTGAGTATAGATCTTTGCAAACAGGTTTCTCTAATTGTAGAGATTTATAAATCATACGATTGTTGTTAATTTTTTTTTTTTGTCTTGTTTGTCCTGTAATCAAACTTGTACAACACTGCAGCTTATCGTTTACGAGAGGTTTCTGGATTATTTGGTGCAGGTTTCCTCCCTCCGATCAACTAAGGCGATCATCATACACAGGACAAACCTGGAGCATTTCCAAGTCAATTTGTTATTTATTTGTTTAGTATATTTATTAGTAGTTTAGTTAGATTTTTGTTTAGTTTAGATTAGTAGTTAGAATTAGTGTATTAGTAGTTTAGTTTAGTTATTTTTCTGTTTTATAACTTGTTTATAAAATTATAAAATCAACAAAAATATCTTTTGTCGTTTTAGGGCAGAACATTAATCAGTTTTTCAGCTTTTATCTAAACCTGTCAATTGTAGATATTGTACATTTTGTGAATAAGCTATATTTCAGTTAGTAGTTAGATGGTTAGTTAGTAGATTGTATTTATAGAATAGTTAGATTAGTTTAGTTTGTTTTAATAAATAATTTTAGTTTTATTTTGTTTTTAGTTAGTTTAGTTAGTTTAGAATAATTTTTCTTTTGTTTTCTTAGGACCTTAGATCGGCTAATGGAGCCGCTAAACCCGTCAGGGTGGTTCATCCCAAATGGCTTGGGTTATTAGACAACCCCGGACCTGTTCCACTCTCTCAGTTGACGGACGGTCGATTTTTCCTGTCAACAAATGGTGTTAGAAGGAGGGCCCGAACTTAATTAATGGCACGAGGCGGTCGCAAGACTCCTCCCCCCCTAATCGATCACCTATAGTGACTAGAATCCATTCAAACGATAATATTCCCCCTCAAACAGCAACTACTTCAACCGACGATCCACAGATCACAGTTGATCCAACAACCACTAATCCTACAGGTGGTGACATACAAGAGATTGTCCATCAATCTCTTATAAAAGCACACAGTGCCTTAGCTCGTCTTAGGCAACCAAACCATCCGTGGGGTCAACCTTTGAACTTCTATGATATCAGAGAACAATTAGGTGACACTAACCTCACTGTGAATCCCACAGATCCAGTCTTAAATCCTGCTACAGGAGGATCTGGGATACCACCTTAACCACCTCCATCATCTCCTTCCTCTTCTGGAGGAGATTCCTCTGACAAAGGTAATTCTCCTTCTCAGCGTTCCACACCCACTACCCGAATGGAAAATCACAACAATCCTGCTAGACCTTGGCTTGACCAAGATGTTGTAGCTGTACCTGGAGCCCAACAAACTTTACCTAAACACCCGGAGAAATGGCTTCCCAAGTTTGATCCTGACTCAAAACAGATAGCTGAATTAAAAAATTAATGTTAGCCATAAGACTCCGTAATGTTGAACATGAAGACGTTGTCTGTAGGTTGTTCCCTTATACTTTCAAGGGTAATGCATCCACTTGGTACTTTTCCCAACAACCCCATACCATAGTGTCTTGGGAAAAGTTTGAGTCATGCTTTTTGGAAAAATTCGGAGACGGTAAGCCTCCCGAAGTCCTAGAGAGGGATCTTTCTAGCTTAAGAATGAACCCAAAAGAAAAAGTTAAAGACTTTAATCAAAGATTATTAACACTTAAAAATCGAATCCCTGCAGATTCTATGCCTGCTGAAAGTCTTATAATAGCTTACTACACTAAATCTTTACATCAAAGCATAGCTATTTGGGTTAAACGATCTAAGAAAGCCACGTTGTTAGAGGCCTTCGAGGAGTCCAGCCTAATTGAAAAAGACATACTTAGTCTTAAGGAATCTTCTAGCAATGAAACTGAGACTATTTATTCTTCCAAAAAGAAGATCGAAATTCTCCCTAGACCCACTCCGAGTAAAATACAACCTGAAAACTCTGATTTAGAAAACTTAACTAAAGTTGTTCAAAAACTGTCAAATCAAGTTATAAACTTAAAAAGGTCAACCGAAGAAGCTTCCTCGAGTAAAAGACCCTACAAACCCCCTTTCCGAAAGCCTTTTCCTACCAACCGACCTAACCCAACCACCAAAGGACTTAATCTAGAAAGTCTGCAATGCGCCCTTCAAACAATTCTAGAAGCCCAAGATAACTTGATGCCCCCTGAGATCCCTCAGGAGGTAGTTGAACAATAGACAGTCCAAGAAGAAGAGTCTTCTCCAAACATATTTGGACACTTCTCGGATAGCATCTTTCAAGATAATTTCGAGACAGTTCACCCTTATAATACTAGGAGTAAGACAACAAACAAACCTTCTACCGAAAACACTACAACTTTGCCTCCAAAGCAATCTAAATCAGTTGATACTAAACAGAGTAATGTGAACCCCAACTTAGATTATGATGTTGTTGAAGATCTTAAAAAGTTGAGGGCTAACATTTCTATTTATGAGTTATTGAAGTTTCGATTTCTGCTTCAAAAGATGTTGCAAAATATTTCAGAGAACGACAAGAATGGTAATTCTAATGGTAATAAGGTTGTGCAAAACAAAGTTCCGCAGAAGAATTCCACTAAAACTAATCATGATCCTCAAGATAAAGGAAGCCTTCCTGTAAGTAATGTAAATAATGTAAATAATGTAGATAAAGTAGCTTTAGATATTGCGAGTAAAAATCCACAAGCTACTACTCTTAGTACTCACAAAAATGTACCTCCTTTCTTGTTAACCTTCGAGATTTTTAATAGAAACGTGCATAATTGTATGGTGGACTCAGGGGCGTCATCCAATGTGATGCCATGGTCTGTCTACCAAAAGATTAACACTAAAGTGGAGCCATCTACTTTAAAAATCATACAACTTGATCGAACCAATGTTAAAGTTATAGGCGAACTAAAAAATGTACTTATTAGATTATCGTCTAACCCTAAGGTTCATCAGGTTATTGACATAACTGTTGTGGATATTCCGGAAGTGTATGGTCTATTTTTAAGCAGGGACTGGTCAGAGCAGCTACATGGTTACTTCGCGACAGACTGGTCTCACCTATGGCTTCCAGAGAACGGAAAGCCTAATAATATCAAAGTAAATCGTGAGCGCTACCTTAAGTTCATAGTCACAGATTTGAATGATCCTAACGAATCATATACACCTTCTGTTGATTCACCCGAAGTCCAAGGGATGGACAGCTTCTTCGGCAATTTCATGGCCGAGGCTTCACATATCATCAATCCAGAACAACAGTCCGAGATTGTAGCATATATGCAACCAACAACTTCTACGCAACGATCCCATGTGCCCGATGGAAATCAAATTTGGTCTCTATATTTTGACGGGTCTAAGTCTAAAGAAGGAGCTGGTGCAGGCTGCATCATTATTGATCCGGCAGGTAACAAGATGTTAATTGCATGTAGACTAGAATTTGAATGCACTAATAATACTATAGAATATGAGGCTTTACTGCAAGGTCTCAGAAAATCTATGGATATGAACATTCAAAACCTAGTTGTATTTGGAGACTCTGAAATAGTGGTTAGACAGGTAAGAGATTCTATCCACTATCTCTCTCCGCATCTCAAGAACTACCAGTCTGAGGTATGGAGTTTAATGAATAAATTTTCTGCTTTCAATATAAATTCCATTCCTAGATTAAATAATGTTGAAGTAGATCTATTAGCTAATGTAGCTTCAAAACTTCTTCTTGCAGAAGGCTTGTCCCCAGACGCATTCTCCGTTGAGTTGTTGTTTTGACCATTTGTTCTTGACAATATCACGAACTAGAGAGTATTTGACGATGATCAGCAGATCATTAACTTTCTGCACATGGAAGAAACCTTTCAAGGCACGATGATAGATGAACGCACACACGATGAAAATTTGCACGATTTTACGGTAATACTTGATCCAAAATCACCTGAAGCTCTGTCGGACATGGTAAATTCCATACCCAAATCTATAGTTAGATTAGAGAAGTTTTATGATTTTGAAGATAAATTTAAAAAGATGGTCAACTGTAAAACCAATAGTTCCTCGATGTCTTATGAAAAAGTGAACTTAGGAACTAATGAAAATCCTCAGTGCATTAACTTAGGCTTGGGATGTTCTCGACAAGAAAAAGATGCATTTGTTAAATTATTTAAAGAATTTAAGGATGTCTTTGCATGGACGTATGATGATCTTAAAACCTTCGACCCAAATATCATATAGCATGTCATCCCGATGAAGCCCCAAACCTTACCCTTCCAACAGAAACTTAGAAAGATGCACCCTAAACTAGAACCGACCGTTCAAAAAGAATTGAATAAACTCCTAAGTGGTAAAATATTTTTTCCTGTTAGGAACACTCAATGGGTTTCCAACCTTGTCCCTGTTCGGAAGAAAAATGAGGAAATCCGACTGTGCGTCTATTTTCGAAACCTCAATAGAGCGTCTGATAAAGACAACTATCCTGTCCCACCCATGGAACAGATCCTTCAACAAGTATCTGGTTCCGAGAGGCTATCCTTATTGGATGGTTTCTCTGGATACAACCAGGTCTTGATGTCTCTACTAGACCAACTAAAAACTACCTTCCATACTCCGTGGGGCACTTATGCTTATCGTAAAATTCCCTTTGGATTGATTAATGTCAGTGCCACTTTTCAGAGAGCAATGGATATTGCTTTCTGAGGCTTGATCAATCAGTCCGTCGTAGTTTACTTAGATGATGTGAATATATTTTCTAAAAGCAAATACGATCATCTAGCTCACTTACGAGCTGTTCGACTACGATGTCATAAATACGGCATCTCCTTGAACCCCCAAAAGTCCATCTTTGCAGTAGAACAGGGTAAACTCTTAGGATTCATTGTGTCTAGTGAAGGGATGATTATTGACCCCGAAAGGACTCAAGTCATCGCGAAACTTCCTCCTCCTACATCCAAAAAATCCATGCAGTCTTTGTTAGGCCAGATTAACTTTGTGAGAAGATTTGTCCCAAGTTTCTCCAAAATGGTCAGGCCTTTACAGAACTTGATTAAGAAATACACCCAATATCACTGGGGACCCACAAAAAATCAAGCTTTTAACGTGATAAATAAGGCCATTATAGACGCTCTGTCTCTCATGAGCTCGGATTTCTCTCAAGACTTTACACTCTACACTTTTGCTTCTGACCGTTCCTATGTCGCCATCCTAACCCAAAAGAATGCCCAGAACAACAAAGTACCCATCGCCTTTATGAGATCCGCTTTCAAAGGTGCTGAACTTAACTATCCAGTAGTTGATCGGCAAGCCTACACTGTTTTCAAAGCAGTTAAGCACTTCCGGTCCTATCTTTTGAAGTCAAGGATGAAAGTCATTGTCCCCTACCCAGCCGTGAGGAACCTGTTAGTACAGAAGGAGTTAGGAGAAAAGAGAGCCAACTGGGTCACCTCCTTGCAGGAATATGACTTAGAAATCACCCCAGCTCAGATAGTGAGAGGCCAAGGGTTATGCAAGTTAGTTGCAAATTCAGAAGCAGGACAACAACAAGAGAACGATACATCAAACCTAGGTCAAAGCGATCAAAGTTTAATCTATTGCACACAAAACCTTCTTAGTCCTTGGTACGATGATATTAGATTCTGTCTTGAACATGGGTTCAACACCTCATCACTTAGACCCCCCTAAGAGAAGAGTATTGAGGTTAAAGTCTACCTCCTTTCATTTGATTAATGGTATCCTGTTTCGTCAAATTTTTGACGGTGTACTGATGTGTTGTCTTGAAAAGGACAAAGCAGAAAAAGTCTTGCTAGAGTTGCATGCAGGAGAAGATGGTGGCCATTTCGATGGTGACACCACTGCTCATAAAGTTTTAAGAGCTGATTATTACTAGCCTACTCTTTTTAGAGACGCCCATTCCTTGTGTCGTAAATGTATCATCTGTCAGAAAGCATCAGGGCGGTTACAAAAACCAGCCTTTCTATTGCAACCCATTTCAGTAGATTCTCCTTTTCAGCAGTGGGGCCTTGATATCATAGGTCCAATCAACCCTCCATCTTTGCAACAAAAAAAGTTTATTGTGATAGCCACATATTACTTTACTAGATGGTCTGAAGCTGTTGCGCTAAGAACTGTCAACACCAGTCAGGTGATTGCCTTTCTAAATTCGAATATCATCACTCATTTAGGTATCCCTGACTGTCTAATCTTTGACAATGCTTCATAATTTTCCTCTCTTGAGATGAGCGAGTTCGCTTTGGAGAAAGGAATTAAGCTAAAGTATTCTACTAGTTACTACCCCCAGGGCAAGGGATTGGCAGAATCAACAAACAATAACTTGATTAGAATTATCAAGAGAACCGTGGTTGAAAACCACAAAAATTGGCACAATGCACTGCTAAACGCACTGTGGGCGGATAGGGTAACGCCAAAAGCTACTATAGGAAACTCCCCTTTTTTTTCTCGTTTATGGCAGAGAAGCAATTCTGCCACCTCACATCCTTCTTCCTTCGCTTCAGTTGTCACAAAAAGTCCAAGAAGAATATTGTCCCCCTTTAGAACACCGAATTAACGCTTTGATGAAGATAGAAGAGGTAAGAACCCAAGTGAAACGTAAGTTAGACCAACACCAACAATTGGTTAAAAGCTCATTCGATTCCAACTCTGCTTCGGATAGAAATTTTGAAATAGGCGATCTTGTCTTGAAGTGGGACAAACCACATGAGGGAAAGGGAGAGCACACAAAATTTTAAAACTTATGGCTTGGACCGTTTTTAATTGCTGAAAAGTTAGGTCCTAGTTCTTTTCAATTGCAGAATCTTGAAGGGTAGCTTGACACCTATCCAGTGAATGGCCAAGCCCTGAAGAGATACTTTGCTTGATGACTACCCTTGTATATTATGTATATATTTTATTTTTGTTTGCGTTCTCGTTTTCTTTTTGTTTTTTATTTGCATCTGAATTTATCAGTTTGTGTCTTTGGAAATACACATACCTGTACACTGAACTATTCAGAAAAATACAATAGAAATTTCCTTCGCTGAAATAACTTCTGAAAGTTTGTATAAACATCAATGGTATATTTCTAAAATATACATCTATGTTGGAAATGTCTGTTGTTTGAAAGAAGTTTACCGATTTCGATCTCTGAGTAAAGTTCGTCATGATCATCTATTATCTTTTTACACTGTCCCTTTTCCGTAAAGGAATGACTCAGAAGATGTCTCCCTGTCTTAGGAAGTTGTTTTTGTCAATAAAGCATCTCTGGATCTAAATAAAGGACAGTCCTAAAAAATTCTGATGAGGTCTAAAAAAATATGTTAAAAAATCATGATTTTCAGCGTCACCCCGCTCAGCTATATATCTATGAAAAACAAAACAAAATAAATCAATAAACGAGCTGTGGGAAGTGCTTTTAAACCCACCGGGATACTGAACAGGTCTGCTGGCAGCAGGTAAATGCATGCATGACGCCAAGACAACTTTGTCGGGGTACTGAATAGGCCCACTAGTAGCAAAGCAATGTCGGGTATATGAAAATTTGAAAAAAAGAAACCACTTTAATGTCCTTTATTATGATCCAGAACTTCTTGACAGGATACAGATGTTAGAGTGGGTTAAATGGCAACCCTGTCGAGGCTATGGATGCCTGCTAGCAGCAGTGGCTATGCCAACAGTATTGGAGATTTTATCTTCAATATCGTGACTTGCTGATCTTAAGACTGTTATCAGTTTTCATCTTTTGAAACACTGCTGGAATAATTGGTTAATGATGATGTTTATACGATTTTTCTGGTTGTTATTTTTGAGTTGAAATTATCTTTGTTGTCCTAATCTGAATTTGTGCCTTTTGCAGAGATAACTGCTTCTACCAGTGTGTCGCCATTGTTGGCAGCCAATTCACATTTTTTCACTATCTTATAAGCTGCCTACACCTATGTCTTGCAAATATCAATTTTTCGTCGCAATTTTCAAATAAACGACTTTTTCATTTTTTGCGACATTTACACACTTATTTTCATTTTGTTTTCATGAATGTAAGCGTGAAAACTTAATTTTTCGAAGTCGCATTGGAATCATTATTTGAACTGCCAATATCTCTTTTGTCGATATGCCTATTGCGCTTACCTTTTATTTATCATTATACAACTGGCAAGATCCTTTGATCAAGACTCACACTTCGATTGATTGTGTAATTTGGTTTCATTGAGTTTGCAATGCATTAATATTTGGATTTGCATTTTTATTTGATCTACTCGACCTTTTGGTTTCATAAGACACATGGGTATTATGGGTAAATCTTTCATATATATCTTTTTAATATAATGCCTATGTTTGCATTTTTATAACTATTGGCTTGTTGATTATATGAATACCCATCGGCACTTTGGTTAAACTATTGATTATGTGAGCTGGTACATTGGCGCATAATTGACTTTGGTTTTGATTTATATGTCGGGTGTTTAAAACGATGGCATCATGTTTGTGCGTGTTGGTTTATACATTGATTTCATTAGTTGGGCACATGAATTGATTGTTGAACTACTATTATGGATTCAACAACTATGTAAATCAGCGGTTGTACTTTGGCAATTACTATTTTGCATGGCAGAGATAAACTCCACCACCTTCGCACACTAGCATTTATTCCTATCCCTTACTCCCGTTCACTTCTGTTAGCTCAGGTAACTCTGCTCCTACGTGTGTTATGACCCAAACCCTCGGCTTACCATGTGCTCGGCTCCATGGCACCAGTTGTGCGAATCGAGCCAAACGACAACCAAGCCCTGTTAATGTTTGACAATGCCCGCAAAGACTTGGACGATAATGGATGGCTCACCTTCGTGCAGCGATTTGAGGGTTTTAATCTCTATGTAGCACGACAGTTTTCCATGAATTTTGATGGCTATAGAGCCAAGGTGGGCGACATACAGTTGGAAATTGATGAGAAATTTATCAGTTCTGCCACAGGGTTACCTGCCAGAGGCCAGTGTTGGTTCAAAAATTGTAAGGTCGAGGAGGTGCCATGGACACTGCTATTTCTCTCACGCAAAGTCACTTCTTGTGACAGAGGTATGCCCATTTCTGCACTTAAAACACGTTGGCACGATACTTTGATGGTAATCAAACAGTTCGTGACCTGTGAAGTTTGATACAGACTTATGTTTCTCTACCACCTTCGTTTGCTAATGAATTTTATGGGATATTCGTTGAATATGCCCTTTTACTTTCATCGTAGCCTATATAAAATGTCGAAAAGGTTCAAAAGGCAGCACGTTGACAGTATCATGTTCCACCATGGGTTTATTAAGCTTATCATCGTTTATCATTTGAGTTTGCACGATGATAGCTGGAGAGCTTTCATCGCTCGTGATGGTTTCGAAGACCCGAACCCTATACAGGTTGATAAGCCTGTGGTGAGTGAAGTCAAGGCTGGACCACCCATACCCTTTCATATCCTATTGCCTACCCCTGAGCCTTCAGTCAACGCTCCTATTGACTTACCAGACATCGGAACTAAGAAGGCTGAGACTATTAAAAGGCCTGTGAGCAAAAAGCCCAAGGCAAACCCTACTGCTAATGCTAAGGGTAAAAAGAATGCTCGTTTGATTTCACATATGGCCAGGAACAAACCTAAACCCTCTGCTGAGTCAAAGCCTATCGTCCTAAGTGAGGATTCTGATTCTGACGTAGAACGTTTTCTAGCTAGCGAGTACCCTTACTCGCAGGGTTTGTGTCCCAAGCCACCTTATGATTTCATGTCGAACCTTCCCCTCTGCCTAAGGAACGACCCTAGCTACCCTGGCATTAAATTTCCTCGTGAAACCCTCGGCCATTTGACCAAACCCTCGCCTGCTCTTTCAAAATCCACACAGTCATCCTGTGACCAATGTGATTTATGGTTGGAATGATACTACATTGATGTTCCCATACTCCAATCGAAAATTCAATCTCTGCAAGATCAAATTGCACTGTTAATTAGTCAAAGAAACCAACTACAAGGAACTGATAAAAAGAAAAAGACAACCAGCTCCATCCTTTTCAAAAACATTGAATCAGCCACAGCCGTTGTCAACTCCAAATTGGCATAATCAAGCCGTCTCGTCGCTATACAGGTATGAAAATTTCATATCGTTTTTTTTTGTGAATAATCTAGGTTAATATAATGATTTGAATTATGTTTTTAAATAGCTCAGTCACTCATCCAAATGCCTCTGTCATTCAGTGATTATCCTGTACATGGTTTCATTTTGCTAAAAATAAAAGGAATTTCGATTTGATATACGATTTGCTTATAGATTTTTATTGGATTTGAATGGTTTTCATTTGAATTTCATTTGCTAAGTTTGTCTGATTGAAGTAATGAAATTAATGGTGTGTTTCCAATTCAATTCATTTTGTATCCACTCCAAACAGGAAATTTTCATGATCAATTTAGAATACGATTATGCTTGGATTCGATCTCGTTATGATTCGTATGTTGTGATTGGTAAATGATTTTGGGAGTGTAGTTGTTATGATAGGCTGTCATATGATTTTTCAAATCATAAGTACCACTCTGTTCAATTTAATTTGGAAAGAACTACTCTGCTTTTATAAAAACAATGATCTCATTAAACCTGTGAAAATACGCTGGAATCATGGAATGATTATGATTTGCAATGACTATGCTAAACCCAGCCGATTGATTCGCTTGATTGGATTGTTGTTAGTTCGATCATGTTTTTTTGGATCCCGATTGTAATTGTTGCTTTGTTTGATTTTAAATGTGTAAAATGAATTGGTCAAACCCAGTTATAATTCGTTTGATTGGAACCATTTCGATCAAAGACAATCAATCATGTTTGCCCAATTTGCAATAACAAATTACGAATTATGTTGCTAACCAATCGATCATGTTACGATTTTATTTGAATTGATATTCGTGCTAGTTCGAGTTAATCTACTTGTGGCATGAGTCGTTGGCTATGTCAAAACAGTTATTATGATTTGAAAATGATCTTGTCGAATTCATATTTCCTATTGACAAGGCAGCGTAACAGTTGCTTGCCATTTGTTTCGATTATGTTGAATTCGATTTGTTATGAAACGATCGTATTGTTGTTCCATATGATTTTGTTACCCAACTTTCAGGTAACAAACAAAACAGAGTATGCATATCTCTGTAGTCGTTTAATTGATTTGGATCCTGTTTGATTTCGAATGTTATAACAAACTCAAATTAAATGATTCATTTTCAAATGGCTATTGGATGTCAATTAAATGGAATTCTTTAAAATATTTTCGGTTAATTTCAATGCTGATTCTGTATCTTATTTAGACTAGCTACATAATCGCATGATTTTGTAGCTAGTCTATAGAATTAGATTTTTATCATTTTATTAATAAAAGATCCTTCTAACTTGTTCATTTTTTGTCCTTTTCAGGTGAATTCGAATTGCATGGGATTTGATGGACAGTCTAGAGGATATTTGGATGTTTTATTTTTATTTTAGTTTCCTTGTTTAGTTAACTTTGGGATATCTTCCCAGATTTTATGTAAACAGTTTTATAACTTCCACAGGGAGGTTTTACCCTGTGGAAAACCTTTAAATACTTATTATTTTGTGTAATGAGAATCATCCTCACTTGTGGGAGAACCAAGCTATGGAACTTTAATACAAACTGAGACAAAAATTGATGTTCTACTACAACTTTTGCTTTTCATAATATCAATCTTTTGTTTCATGTTTATGGTTATCAATTTGCATTTGGTTAATGACTACTTTAGCTATCATAGTCTTTTGCATAATGATATGATTCAATTAATGTGATCCATGTCTGATTTCTTTCACTAATTTAAAAAAAAACAAAAAAACACAACGATTACTTAGTTCAGCTTATGAATGATAGGTTTCTCTTCTTCATCTACTGAACTATTGAGTATAGATCTTTTCTAACAGGTTTCTCTAATTGTAGAGATTTATAAATCATATGATTGTTGTTATTTTTTTTTTTTTTGTCTTGTTTGTCCTGTAATCAAACTTGTACAACACTGCAGCTTATCGTTTACGAGAAGTTTCTAGATTATTCGGTGTGGGTTTCCTCCCTCCGATCAGCTAAGGCGATCATCATACACAGGACAAACCTGGAGCGTTTCCAGGTCAATTTGTTATTTATTTGTTTAGTATATTTATTAGTAGTTTAGTTAGATTTTTGTTTAGTTTAGAGTAGTAGTTAGAATTAGTGTATTAGTAGTTTAGTTTAGTTAGTTTTCTATTTTATTTCTTGTTTATAAAATTATAAAATCAACAAAAATATCTTTCGCCGTTTTAGGGCAGAACATTAATGAGTTTTTCAGGTTTTATCTAAATCTGTGAATTGTAGATATTGTACATTTTGTGAATAAGCTATATTTCAGTTAGTAGTTAGATGGTTAGTTAGTAGATTGTATTTATAGAATAGTTAGATTAGTTTAGTCTATTTTAATAATTAATTTTAGTTTTATTTTGTTTTTAGTTAGTTTAGTTAGTTTAGAATAGTTTTTCTTTTGTTTTCTTAGGACCTTAGATCGGCTAACAGATCCGCTAAACCCGTCATGGTGGTTCATCCAAAACGGCTTGGGTTATTAGACAACCTCGGACCGGTTCCACTCTCTCAGTTGACAGACGGTCAATTTCGCCCGTCAACAGACCCCATGTTCATATTTCATTAGGATGGATGGATGTACATGCTTGGTACAAATTGGATATTTTACTTACCAGATCATATTGTATGGATTTCCAAAGTTTTGAGAATGAAACATGTGAAGGGGGATGAAGTATGGTGTAACTAGGAGGGATACTATGGAGTACCTAGGGAGGTACCCAATGGGGGATAATAATACATAGGAGGATATGTATTGTTATGTATGGAGGACATCTCTAGTAAATAAGGCCCTTGAAGTAGTGTGAACAAAATAAATGTAAGAAGGCTTACTATAAGGTTCGACGTACTATAAATTTCCTTCTCTAGATGTTCCTAGGAGGTAGATAGTTCTATATAAATAAGTAGAAACAATGTAATACAAGATATTATGAAAAATATAGTAATTGTAGCAAGCATTTATTGTGGGGTGATTTCCTTCCTTAAGGAATAATTAATGGTGTTAATGTTGGCCCTTGACCAAGTTTTGAGGATTCTTGGTCATAGTCGAAGCGGAGATCGTGGGATCTCGACCTCTTTTTAGGTATTTTTAGGTTTTGGGCTTATGCAACAGGTATAGGGATGTTGGCCCATGGGATTACCCATGCTTAGGCCCTTTTTTTTGTAATGTATAAATAGAAGACTAGGCGATGTAAGAAGGAGTCAGTTGTAAGTTGTGTTAAGTGCAATTAAAGGTTGTAAGTGCTTTGTGCATGTTGTGTGAGACTTGCAAGGATAAGTACAAGTGAATGTAAGGGACTGTATCTATTCTTTGTGTTGTAACCTAGCTCAGGGAAGGAGGACCTAGGGAAGTGTGCACAGATCTCCTGTCTTATGTGGAGTAGGATTTTGAGGATTTGTACATGTAAGAAGATTGAAGAAGATAATAAATAAGACAAAGAGTTGGTGGACGTAGCCCCATGGTGGGGGTAAACCATGTATATCCTATGTTGTGATTGCTTTGTGCTTTATGGTTGTTCTCTTATCTATGTGCTTGAATGTTTAGTGCTCTGATATATGCTTAGAAGGATCTGATATGGTATCTTAGTGTTGAATAATATGAATGAATGTTAGATCTGATCTATGTTGGTATGCTTAGTGTTTTAATCTATTGGATCTATGTGACTACTGCGTTGATATATTATTAGGGTTTAGCTGCGCTATAATATAAGACTGAATATTGATGAATTATAACTTCTAAGTACTTTGTTAGGGTATTTCAGTCAAATATCTATGTCCCATATAAGGTTGCATACATCTGAGTCCTGCAACCACCCTTGCCTCTACCTCGGGTGAGACTTCATTTTCTTCGCAGGTTTTGTCGAAAGGGGTGGTAGTTAGGGTTTTGTTGGTGCGTTGTTGTAGTGTGGAACCTCGGGACTTCCCCTGTGCCAAAAAATGGTTCTGTTGCTGGGACTTGGAACTATGATTGTTGGGAAGTAAGGAAGATAAAAATATCTGTGCGTAGATTTGTTTCCCTAGTGCGCAATATTCTACTTGACCTGTGCAACTCTATGCCAAGAAGAAGAGTCAGATTTGAAGAAAAGAGGTAAGAAGAATGAAAAGTTTTGATTGAAAGGGTAAGATAAGTGGAAATTTTTGTTTCAAAAGTATGGATCTAGGTATGTTTGATAAAAAAATTCCTAACTTGAAAAGTAGGGCACAACTAGATGAAAGAAGGTTTGATATGAGTAGATCTGATAAAAATAGTGAAAGATATGTTATTCATATACATAGAAAGAATGTTTGGACTAACAAATGGATGCAGGATCCTAGAAATAATTTTTTCCAGGTTAGCTACTATGATCCTAGTGTGCAGTACAAGAAAGGTTGGGGATCCTTTCAAATAAAAAGAAGACTAACACTTTGTTACAGTTGCAGAAGACCGGGACATATTGCTAAGGAATTCCCTGGTAGAAGACCTAGTTGTCTTTGCTGTAAATCTATGGATCACGAAGTTTTAGATTGTCCTAGAATGATTGCTAATATTGAGAAAATGAATATGAGACAAGAATACCCTAAGGAAGGTCAGGACACTGATACCATGGCAGAACCCCAGAAAAAATCAGAGGATATATTCCTACAAATGAAAGAAACCCTAAATGATCACCGAAATATCATATTTTCAAAGATATTCAAAGAAAAAGAATGCATAGAAGCAAGAATAAGAGACTTTGACATTGACTGTGTTCTGGATGAAGAATCAAAGGTGAATGTCATGACAAAAAGAACTTGGGAAACTTTGGGAAATCTTGTTATGATTCCTTCATTGCGAGGAATAAGATTATTTAGAGGAAAATTGATAACCCTAAGTGGAAGACTCACCCAGACATCTATGAGTGCTCATGAAACTTCGATAGAGGAATATTTTGAGATTGTTAAATTTATTGAGAACAATGCCCCATTTGCTATATTACTAGGAAAACCTTGGATTGAAAAGGATCAGGCCAGAAGAAACAAAGAGGAAGTCTTAGAGCAGAAGAAGCAAGAATTAAAATATTTCATGACTAGGAGGATCGCACACTTGATTGAAGAAGGCGAAGCAACAAGAAGAAATAGTACAGGTGTAGTTGAAGCCCATGTCAACAGTTGAGAGGATGAGGTGATCCCAAGAACAACGCACTACTCAACAAAAGGTCCACACCATTTAGAGCAAAGTCATGGAAGTGACTCAGAGGCTCCAACCTGTACAGGATGAGGCTTGCGAACTGTTTGCAGAGATTGAAGGTCGAGGAGCAAAACTGGAGCAGGTCATCACTACAGTTGAACAACGTAAGAGGGATCTGTCATCGAAGTAGTTATACAAGAGTTCACTGAGCAGGAGGTCGTGGCACAACAACATGTCGAAGCAGCTCGAGCCAATCTCAAGGCTTTTGAAGAAGATCTATCTAGACCAGAGTAACTCAGGACAAGTCACAGGTGAGTGTTGCGGACCTATTGGCCCTTGACCAAGTTTTGAGGATTCTTGGTCATAGTTGACCTACTTTTGGGACTTCGACAGACTGTCTAAGGTGGAGAACAAGTTGAAGTAGAGATCGTGGGATCTCGGCCCCTTTTTAGGGTTTTTTGGGTTTTGGGCTTATGTAACAGGTATGGGGATGTCGGCCCATGGGTTTACCCATGTTTAGGCCCTTTTTTTTGTAATGTATAAATAGAAGACTAGGCAATGTAAGAAGGAGTCAGTTGTAAGTTTTTGAAAGTGAAAGTAAAGGTTGTAAGTGCTTTGTGCATGTTGTGTGAGACTTGCAACGCTAAGTAGAAGTGACTGTATGTAGGATTTGTGTTGTAACGTAGCTCGGGGAAGGAGGACCTAGCAAAGTGTGCACAGATCTCTTGTCTTATATGGAGTAGGATTTTGAGGCTTTGTACATGTAAGAAGACTGAAGAAACTAATAAAGAAGACGAAAAGTTGGCGGACATAGCCCCAGGGTGAGGGTGAACCACATATATCCTGTGTTGTGATTTTTTTGTGCTTTATGGTTTTTCTCTTATCTATGTGATTGAATGTTTAGTGCTATGATATATGTTTAGAAGGATCCTATATGGTAGCTTAGTGGTGAATAATATGAATGAATGCTAGATCTGATCTATGTTGGTATGCTTAGTGCTTGAATCTATTGGATCTGTGTGAATACTGTACTGATCAATTATTAGGTTTTAGCTGCGCTGTAAACTAAGATTGAATATTGATGAATTATAACTTCTAAGTGATATGTTAAGGTATTTTAGTCACATATCTGTGTCTGAGCTAAGGTTGTAGACATCTGAGTCCTACAACCACCCCTGCCTCTACCTTAGGTGAGATTTCATCTGCTTCGCAGGTGTTGTCGAAAGGGCCAGTAGTTAGGGTTTTCTTGGTGCATTGTTGTAGAGTGGAACCCCGGGTATGCCCCCGTGCCAACAGTTACCCTACCTCAATGGTTTTCTCTATAATTATTATGTGTTCATTATTTTTGTTTCTATATCTTTAATAACTATATTCTATTTTCATATCTATCGAGTTTCACTACACTTGAACACTCAACTCCATGTATATTGGGTTTGTTAGGGAATGTGGGACTCACGATTATACCTGGATTTTCCACCCCATCCTAGAACCCATAATCCATATTCACATAAGTCTCATTTTTCTATATAAAATCTAGTGGACTATTTGTAAACCCGTCATTCATCAATGTGAAGAAAATGAATATTTAAGTAACTAAATCTCATTTTACAAGTGACTTGCTTCATTATTCCTCTTAAAAAGATGTTTATTGTCATGGTCATTTAGTTGACTTGAATGGGTTTGTATAAGGGGAATTTACATCACCTCATTTTTTGAAGTACTATTTTTCCACAAAGGCAAAGTTCCACCTCCTACACTTATTTTTTGGAAAACCCAATAATCTGAGTTATCTTAAAATGAGTCAAAAACCTTGAAATCACAATTCCATGATCAAAATTTAGAACAATAAGTTGGAACTCTAACTTTAAAGAATTCTTTTACTAAATTTAAAATAATTTTTACTTAATAAATGGAAAATATAAAGACCCCCATGTAATGCTAGTTTAAACCTATAAACCTCGACATGTGACTTATATTGTCATCAGTCAATAAAGATATTATTTAAGTTCATTTATGAAATTCAACATTGTAATTTTACGTATCGATTTCTTTCATAATCCAATATTTTTATTTTATTGATTCCTAATTTTGATATATGTGCTTTCCAATTTCACAACGAATATTCATGATCTTATAACTTATTCAATCGTTCTCCTTGTTGACATTGTTGTGTCCTTTTAGAACATCAATGTGTCCTTCTTGACACTATCATCTTCAAATACATCACATAAAGTAGCTAAATACCCATATACATGATGATGATGATGATTAACATCAATTGGTAGCAATTGGTCTATCAAACCTTAAGAAGGTAAGAGATTGCTCTAGTTTATTTAAAATTGTATTTATATGTGAAAAGAATATTGAGAGAATCATTCAAATATCACCATAGTTTTGATGATTGAGGAGGCCAGGAAGGTATAGATTGTGGAAAATAATTTTAAATTGGGATTTAATATGGGTATAGGAAATAAAATCTAAGAGGAAGTGTTTTTCATCTTCTACCCTCATAGTGTCACAAAGGTTACAAATTCTTTCAACGTATGATGTTTTGGAAATTTTCCAATGCCCATTTTCACTATGTATCTC
>SNQJ01S0011418.1:0-19880 GCA_010110895.2 Picea sitchensis
TGAGCTTATCTCTAGGGTTTGTTCAGTCAAAACCCTCAAAACCCCCAAGTATCATGGGCTCTCTAGCAAGAAGTCAGACATCAAAATGATAAACAACATAATGAGAGAATAAAGGCCCCTATCTCTCTTTTATCCCCCTTGTTCACCTTTTCTCTCCAAGTAACTTTTACTTTATTTTTATTATTCCTTAATTAAATCACTTTATTAATTAATTAGCCTTTTTTCCTCTAAAAAGTGATTTATTCGTCCCTATGGCTTCATCGGTTATTGAAAGTCACTTCTCATCATCTAATTCTGTAGTTCTCTTTCTCCTGATTCCGATGAGATATTACACTAAGAGGTTTCTCCAAGTATTATGCCCAAAATGACCTTCTTAGTGAAATTAATTAAAATATGAGCCATAATAACTCAAAATCACGGAAATCGTCGGAATGCAACGAAACCAAAGCCAAGATGTGCAGAATGGATCTTGATGATGAAATATGATGAACAATGCAAGTTTGTCCCAATAAAACCCCTCAATAACTCCTAAAATCGCTGCCACCCCCATCTGGATACTATGGTAGGAATAACACTCTGTAACATAATAATGTCCAAAAATGGGGACATTGCAGTCCTCCCTACTAGAATATTTCTTGTCCTCAAGCAATAATTGAATCAATTTGTATATGATATCGGGATCCCATATCCATCTGTGTAACCTATAGTAAGATCTCCTCAAGACATGGCCCCTCCAAGTGCTCACCATACATGATACCTAAATGCTCTTGATGAGTAGAATGATCGTGTGCATCCAATCCTTGGTCAACTCCCCAAGCAACCACTCTTCTTGGATCTTGAACCCATCAAACTCTGGACTACCAAGAACTCTAATCCCTAGATCCCATATCAAGATGTGAATTGCAGTGCCCTGTGAGGTATAGTTCTGTAAGATACCAACACCATAAAACTCTTGAAGACCCCCAACCAACAGAACAAACATATACCATATCCAGCCATCACAGAATCTCTCACATAAACCCATCTCCCAACTAGCACGACTGGCAGAAGCCAGACCCTCCGCTAACCAAGAAGATAATATGTTGATATATTTGATCCTAAAACAAGGAGATTCATCCTGCCACAAAGCATACTCATCTTGACTTGATCTAAAATTCCCCCAACAATTGAAGGAATCAATCATGAAAGTCTGTGAGATCCTCATGCGCTCTAGAAGAGCTCCAAATCTTGCATCATATAAATATGAAGGCGTAATACCAAGTATCTCGGTGCCCACAAAACTGTAAACCTCTGGTTGGAATATGTTGATAGTCATGTTGTCCTGTCCATAATCACTAAACTCAGCCTCCATGTCAATCCACACTGTTGCTTGTGAAGTCCCATGCTCCCGCAATAACCCTATGATATCATCCCTACTATATATCTCTAATGCCTCGGGGTTGAGAGAAGCTAGCATATTCTCCCAACTTTGCACTGAAATAAGGGTAGCTACAGAGTCATACCCTGACTCATGATGCTGACATACAAAACATGTTTCCATGTGTCTCATGACATCATCATCGATATTCCCTAAGGAGAATCTCTCTTTGTCCTAATGATGAGTCCTGAAATGGCCAAGTTGTCCAACCATTGATACATCATGTACGGTCCTCAAGATCCCTGAAACGCCTTCTGCAACCATACCTCCTACCAATTGACCTCATATAACTCATCAGAAGCATCTGACCATCTCTGCTCCCAGTCCTCATCCTCTTGAGACTCTAAACATGTATCCATCTCTGGAACATACTCGGTCTGATGGCTAAGGATTCTCTCCATCATGCCCCAAGCCTCATATGATTGTATCAGATGAACCACGCCTATCCTGCTGTATATAATCAAGTCACTCTCGTCGGGTGGTCTCTACCTACCAACTCTCCATTTCCCCTGTCACTGTCTATCTCCCCCTATGTTGTTGTCTATGATGAAAGTATCGAGGAAGGCTATCAGAAATAACTGCAACTTTATGTTGGACTGAAAAGAATCATAGTCTTTGGTCAATCCCAAGGACTTGACCAAAATCTCATCCACTAGCACCCATGGTGAATAATCGTCAGTACCCATCACTAAACTCCAACCATCATGTACAACAGTAGGTAAATCCACAAACTGTTGTTCAATCACTCTCCCTCCATCATCACTCCTATATTTGTTTCTATTGTGAAGGCGATCTCCCAAAACTATGTACTGCTGCAAGGAAGAGGAATCTCCATGTTCCACTAAGTGTGTCTCCTCCCTACAATCCAATGCATCCCCTTGAATCTTGTTGTACAACTTTGCATTCTCCTTTGAACTATCTCTCATCATCATATGCCCATGTATACTCATTCACGCCTCTATATCCTCCTGCATCATCATGTATCCAAGGTGTACTACTAGGTCAACTTCTATATGGATGACATCCAATCCTGAAACACCAATGGAAGTGTCCTCATACCTGCTCTTGGTTCTGGAATCCCCAGGTGTATGTGTAAGACCAAATGTCTCAGAACCCCTCATGAATGGTGGTCCATGTGACACATAGATATCCTCCAACGTCTCCTAGTCACATCTCTCCATATCCATCAGCGATCCTGGGTATCCCTCATGCACCTCCATCAACTGGTGCTCCTCTACCAACCCATCAACATCCTTTGGCGAAGTAGCTGAAGTAAACATCTAGCTCTCTGTTTAGATAGATGTAGTGGATCCCCGACTAGTCTCACCAAAGAGCTCCTATAATATGGACCCTGATTCTTAAAGGGTTGTCTATGCACCTTCCAAGAATCCTCATGTGCTCACCAACTCATGAGTGAGTCGGTCCACCTCAATCTCTTTCTCTCTCAATGCCCTATGATACATCTCGCCAATCTCCAATATGTAATCCTTATCCATCAAAAATTGTTGGTAGTTGTCCCTCATCACAATCATTCTCTCCTTGAGTGTATGGAAGTCATCAATGACAAGTCCCCCATCTGAACTATCATGTGCCATCGAGTACCCCCAACAATAACCTGCCACCAATGTGTGTGTATCATCAATTCATATGGTGGCTGCCATGATCATGTCCTCATTAACTCTCAATTGTCATGTCAAGTGTAGTGAGTCGTGATCACAATCCTACTAAGGTGTTACCTCATGCCTCTCACTGCTAGTGTCAATAATGGAATATCCAACAACACACTTCTCAAAAGATAAGGCACTGAACTTCCCATTGTCCACTCTTATATTGAGTCGTCCTGTATGCCACTGCACCCCATCACCAACTGTTATCCCCATCTGAATCACATTGTATCCTGTATGGGAAGTTGTATCCTCTTGTGCGCTCACCCTGCTAATGTCATTTGCACCTGGATACCATACAGATGTGTCCAGACATGAGATATGGTCATCCCAACCAATAAGGATTGCATCCTCATCACTGTAGACCGGTCCTGGAAGTGAGTATCCCATCAAAATGTTAGTCTCGACAACCTGATGTAACAATTGACTCCCCAAAAGAGGTGAATCGCTCTCCTCATATTGATAGGTATGTATATAGTCAACTAGCTACAAGCCATGCCTCTCCTCTTGGGCCTGTAGATCCATATGTCCCTTGTGTTCAAATTCTACACAAGGCTCCTCTACCACCTCCGAAATGCTATTGATATCCTCCTGTGTTGAGTCCATCCTAAATATCTGAGAAGGTATGGACAATGTCACGCTCAACTCCATGGGAGGATACATATCCCCCACGCATGACCTCATGCCAGTTGATAACACATATGAATCCCCACAAGTGTCACCACTATGTTGAAGTGTTGAGTCCTCAACATTGTCTGGTAGGGAAGCTAAGGAACATGTGTTATCATCATGTCCATCCAACTATCCCTCACATGCACAAGAGTCACTAGCCTCATCAAACTGCTCTAAATAGGCATATATGGTTGCATCCTCACGGATCTCCTCATCCTCATTATCGTAGTGCACCTCAATAATGTGCACCTTCCCTTTACCCCTGCATCTGTGATTTGGCTCCCAAGGATCTTTGCAACTGTAGCAAAGTTCCCTACTCCTAATGGGTCTAGGCTCAATATGTGATTCCTTCCATCTACTAGCTGGTAGTGATGTATCTACTTCCTTTCATTCTTTGGCTCTCTTTTCCTCTGCTATGTTGCTCTAATAATGGATTTCTTCCATCGTTTTGGCCCAATGTGTAATCTCATCTTTGCTCCACCTAGGATTTTTTATGGATACAAACTGTTGGAATGTTACTTGAGCCCTGAATGTCTCACAAAGGGCGTAATATTCATCATCATAATATATGATCTCCTATGCAAAATCCACAAACTCCATCTCTCCTCTACATCATCAATCTATATCACAGGTTGGCGAAGGAAATTCACTCTGATACCACTGTAATGTTCCTAGCCAATATTGCTTGGAACATTGAGGTTTTAATGTGTTTCTGGTTGTGGTATTTTGTCAAACAATTTGTGTATTTTTCTTCTCAAGTGCGTCAGGAAGGTTTTATTGAGTTTTGCAACACATAAATAATAGGAGCATAACAATAATGGATACACAATAAGATGCAATAAGAAGTAACACAAGAAATAGCCACAAATGCCTTAGATCTAAGTTTTATTTATCATAATAGCTGACCTCATACAAAATGGAGCAGATCTAGAATATAAGGAGAAGAATGATGCATGTGGTTGATAGTGCCTCCAAAATACAATGGAATGATGAAGGAATGAATTCCCAGTAGTCCTCCAAGTTGAATACAAGTGATCTTTGAAATCCAATCTTTACTTTGGTTGTTGATGATATTTTTTCTCTGCAAAGTGTGCCCTCATTGGTTGTAGGTGACCAAGATTTCAGACTCCTTGGAGATGGCCTCCAAACATTCTAAGAGTGATGCCAAACTGTAAATCGGGGATGGATATGGAATACGGAACGAGTACAAGATTAATCTCTCATATCTAACCCTCCAAACTCAAGAAACCCAGTGCACAATGTGCCCTCCTAAAGAGAAACACGCCTTCTTGAGTGATAGGATGAATGGGTTGAATAATCTCCTCAAAAAATGATGCAAAAAGGCAATGGGGTGATGAGAATCACTCCTAAAACAAGATCTACTGAAGACCTAGCCTCTCTAAGGAAAATAGAACTTGTCTTCCTCAACTAGTGCGCCCAACCTGCTAGAAACCCTCATTGGTGTGCCCGCCTTGCCAAACTATTGGCTGAAGTAACTCTAATCTGATGTAGAATGGTGAGGGAGGAATATTTCACCTCCTTGGCCAAGCATGGATAAGGAAAGGTGGAATCTTTCACCACCGAGCTTATCTCTAGGGTTTGTTCAGTCAAAACCCTCAAAACCCCCAAGTATCATGAGCTCTCTAGCAAGAAGCTAGACATCAATATAATAAACAACATAATGAGAGAATAGAAGCCCCTATCTAAGTTTTATCCCCCTTGTTCACATTTTCTTTCCAAGTGAATTCTACTTTTTTTTTTTATTATTCCTTAACCAAATCACTTTATTAATTAATTAGCCTTTTTGCCTCTAAAAAGTGATTTATTCTACCCTATGGCTTCTCCAATCACTGAAAGTTACTTCTCATCATCTAATCTTGTAGTTCTCTTTCTCTTGATTCCGATGAGCTATTACACTAAGAGGTTTCTCCAAGTATTATGCGCAAAATGACCTTCTTAGTGAAATTAATTAAAATATGACCCATAATAACTCAAAATTACTGAAATCGTCAGAATGCAATGGAACCAAAGCCAAGCTATGTGGAATGGATCTTGATGATGAAATATGATGAACGATGCAATTCGGGCCCAATAAAACCCCTCAATAACTCATGAACTTGTTGTCACCCCCATCTGGCTACTCTGGTAGGCATAACACTACGTAACATAATAATGTCCAAAAATGGGGACATTACAACTAGGGGGTGTGTTAGGCTAGGGCGAGTTGATCTATGGAAAAATTAAACTCAACGTTCTCCAACAAGTTGCTCAACGATCTTGACAAGTTCAGGTCTGTGCAACGACAAACAAAAACTGTGCAGTGGCAATATTTCAACTAGCTCTGATACCATGTTGATTTTTTATGATTCTCATATCTAATAGTTATTTCCTTATGATTAATAACAAGATTCACTTTCATACAACATGTATCATAGAATAACTATACACTGAAAATATCAACTATAACAATGCAACGAAAATAACAAGATCTAGAAATATTAACCATGCACACTAGACACAAGAACACAAGAGTTTATCCTGGGAAACCCAACAACCTTTCTCTAGGAGAATTAGGTCCAAGATATTACCAGTACATCACCATCAATTGTCAAAATACCATACATAGAAGATCATCCCCAAGGATAGAATCACCAAGATCTAGCACATCAAAAACATGACCAAGAGCAACCAAGAATATCCTTCCCAAGTGTGGTGCACTCATCAAGATACCAGAAACCCAAAAATAGCGCAATTACCAACACTGCAATTGCAACTGCCTTGTGTGCACTGCAGAAGGAGTTGTCTGACTATCCAAATGAAATGATCTAGTCCTATATTTATACTAATTTGGGCACCTATCTAAGGATGAATTCTATTCTGGGTCTTCAAATTACTTTATTATTTCATGTCTTTTACTGGTGGGGCCGACTTCTCTTCATGGGGCTTCTGTAATGGTGTAGATGGGTCTCCTTGTACTTTCTTATGGAGAATGACTTTCCTGAAGTTGCAAATCTTCAACAAATCCAACTACTTGCCATGACAACCATTATCCCTGCCATATTTGGTTCAAGAAATAAAATCCTCAATTGTCGAGAGAATGGATTATAGGAATTGGTAGGAGGTGGTTGTTGTAACTTCCACTCCAAGGATCCTTACCCATGAGGACATTCCTGCCATTACCAACTTTTCGTACCATCCATTTCCCAATGAGAGAAAAGGCGTTCAGGATGGCTTTCCAGACAATTGAATCGTTTTGGAATCATTTGTTTGGCTTCCTGATCCAATCAATTAGTGACTTCTGAGGGAAGTATTTTTACTGTAGAACTTGGGTCTAGAGACTTGTTCCTTGAATCAATCCCCAAACATTTTTTCTTCTTCCGGGGCCTTGGAAAAGAGAAAAATAAAATTAGGCCCCAACCTCCTAAGTCTTTTACAGTGGCCAGCTTCCTCCCGGAAGCCAAAACAAGGGACCTGTTTTCTTTGAAGCCAGACCAGAGAAACAAAAAAGAGAGTTGTATAATTTTGTTGAGGATGCCCTTAGGTACCCAAGCCAATGTGATCCAGTAGACTGGGATTGCTTCCAAGACTAATTTCACCAATACTAGTCGTCCTGCTCTAGAGAGGCACCTATTATACTAGGCGTTAATTTTTTTCCAGTTTAATTATGAGCCATAACCAATATTTTTTGACATAGACATTTGCTTTTAAGAAGAAGCCTAGATATTTTAACCCTGCATCATATCCCAAAACATGGATGTCAAGGAGATGGGAAATATATTATTGATCTTGAGCATACATTCCCCAGACAAAAAGGGTGGATTTGTCCTAGTTGATTTGCATACTAGCAGTTTTACAAAAAGTTGTGAGAAAAGATTTAAATGATAGACAAATTGTATATTTCCATCACAGAATATTAATATGTCATTCACAAAAAGAAGGTGAATGAGAGAGAAATTTGTGCCAAAACTATGCTCTTCATATTGCCAGAATCAATTGCATTGTGGATCAGTCTACTTAATTCCTCTGCTACAAGGAACATAAGGGGTGAGAGAGGACATCCCTATCATATACCCCTTTTTGGCTTAAAGAAAGAAGAAGCATATCCATTGATTAAAAGGGAGAAATATGAGGAGCTTAAACAATTTAAAATTCAATATACAAAGGAGTGACAAAAGCCCAAATGAATTAGGAGGAGCATGTTGTACAACCAACTAACCCTGTCAAAAGCTTTTGAGAGATCTACCTTGAGTGTGACTTCTTTGTGCTTGTGTGTATGAATAGTGTGTAAACCCTTCTATGCAAGACCAATGGCTTTGTGGATTTGTCTTCCCTTAAGAAAGCCAAATTGTTCAAGGGAGATGTTGTCGGAAATAATATCTTTTAATCATCAGGTGATGAGATTTGAAATACTTTTATAAATGTTGTTGTAGAGAGAGATAGGCCCAAGCAGGTCGAATGAGTAGGGGTTGTCAGATTTTCCAATGAGAACAATGAATGTTGAATTGAAAGTTGATATGATTTGTCTCGTTGTCCTAGAATATTCTACCACCCAAAGGAGATCACGTCCCAAAAATTCAAAACATTCCAAGTAGAATTCTACTAGAAACCCATCGGGATCCGAAATTTTGTTTTTTTGAAAGTTGTGAAGGACTACCAGAAGTTCTTATTTTGAAATTTATATCATTAACTGGTCATTTCCTTCCTAATTAATGAACCCTGGAAATAGGTAGGCTACCTGGAGGACTACACCAATGGATCCATGAGAGTCCTCCTTGTAGAGGTTCTAAAAATGGTGGACCCTGCGGAGGCAATATCCTTAAAGATGAGGTAGAGGTTCCATTTTTCCCATCAATGGCCCAAATGGTGTTTATAGTCTTCCTTCTATTTGTGAAATTGTGGAAGAGTTTGGTATTCTCATTCTTGGCTTGGAGACAAAGAGTGTGACTATTTATTCTCCATTATTTTTCTCAATCTAGAAGTATCTTTCTTCTTTCCTACTCTAGAGATTTTAGGGCTCCTTTGTGAATNGAGGCAATATCCTTAAAGATGAGGTAGAGGTTCCATTTTCCTCGTCAATGGTCCAAATGGTGTTTATAGTCTTCCTTCTTTTTGTGAAATTGTGGAAGAGTTTGGTATTCTCATTCTTGGCTTGGAGACAAAGAGTGTGACTATTTATTCTCCATTATTTTTCTCAATCTAGAAGTATCTTTCTTCTTTCCTACTCTAGAGATTTTAGGGCTCCTTTGTGAATTCGTGAAGGAGGGCCTTTGCTTTCTTCTTCAAACCAAAGTTGATTTTTTTTTTCTCTAGTTCTCTTAGGGATTCCTCATCTCATTTCCTTTTCTCCTCTCCCTGATTTAGTGCTAATTTCTCAACTCTTTTCATATTTTCCAAAAATTGAAGAGGGGGGATTCCAAGAAGGATGGATTGAAAAGAACCCAATAGGCTTTGATGATGTTCCTAAAAGACAGATCATCCATCAATGACGAGTTCAATTTAAAGGGATGGGGTGGTTTATGCAATTGAGGAGCCATCTCAAAGACTATGGGGTTATGATCATAGTCACCCCCAACAAAAACCCATTGCCTCAACCTTAGGTTTGTCTCCAAAAAAGATCCTGAGATAAGGAACTTATCCAAGCGCTTCACAATTCTTATTGCTCTTGTTCTCATATTTCTCCAAGTTGGCACGAGTTTTGCAAGTTGAATATCTAAGAGGCTATTTTCTTCAAGTTTTGGATTAGAAACACAACCAAGAGATCCATCTGTGCTGCAAAGCCCCAAATTTCACTTGCCCCCAATATAAAATTAAGGTCCACCCCTATCAAAATAAGTCTAGATTTTAGCAAAGAATTATGAAAAGTGTGCTCCTTAAATTTTCTATGATCCAGTTTATATGGTCCATATATATTTAAGCACAAGAATTCCAACTCTAATTCAGAAGAGAAAAAAAAATGTACCCAGGCCTGCTTACAGTGCCCAAGCATTTTTTAACTGTAGAAGAATTTTTCAACATCTGATAATTAAACCCCTCAAATGACCTTGGGCATCAGAAAGAAAAAAGTCCCATCATGGGCATGTTTAAGAAAGGGATTGAGAGGCCCTTTCTCCATCCATCATCGATTCTTGAAGAAATATAATTGATGGTTTGTGGGCCTCCATCAACCTTTTTATGGCCAATTTTCGAGAGGGGTTGGCCAAACCCCTACAATTCAATGAAAGGACAATCATGAGGGGGCAGTAGCAGGGGCATTTTCTCCAAGGGCCCCTAAGAATGACTAGTACTACTACTTTCTAGAATGAACCTCTAAATTAGCCTATATTTGTGTGAGGGATAGGAATGATTTCCTATCCCTCTACAATGGTTTTTGACCCCGCTCGTCATACGATCCAAGACCACCCTTAACTCTAGGAACGAGGAGTGATTGAGTTCTGTTTTTTGACCTAAGATTATACTTAAGTTGGCTAATGGGGGAGGGAAATTTCTTGTGAGTTAGAGCCACAGGAGGGGCAGAGGGTTTGATATCCTAGGGGGGGGTACTAAGGGAGACCTAGTTGACAAGAGGAATGGGAGGGGGATGAGAGGGGAAGGAAAGGGTTCGAACATACTAGAAATTCATAAGAGGAAATTAGGATCCCAGCGAGCTAGGTCCAACGATAGATTTAGAGAAGGAGCCAAATTTGAGAACAACATCTGAAGGATGAGAAAGATGGGTAGGGGGGAAGAGGACTTACCCGACGAATTTCCAGCACTTGTATCTGAAGAGGGAGAAACTTTTACATTGCGGTTGGATCCAATGTGAGTCTGTGCAAAGGTTGTAGCTACTAGAGTGGTTGAGGGAGTCTATGCACTACAAGAAGGTGTTAAAATGGGAAGGTTGACTTGGGTTGTTGTTTTTTATTTTTTCACCTAAACCTTTTATTCCATCAATCGGTTACAATCCTTAACTAGATGACCATAAGAATGACATCTCCCACACAGGAAAGAATACCCTCATAATCCAGGATTTGGTGAAAAGTGTTATTACCAAGATGGATAGCGATGGAATCAACTAGACCTCTTGAAAGCTTCAACACCACTAGGATCCGAGCCATACCCATGTATCTTGAAGATTTATAAGAAGTGTCTGTTTCATAGAAGAAACCGAGGGCATTTCCTATTTCTATGAAAACCTCTTTGGACCATAGAATAAGTGGAAGCTCAAGCAGATGAACCGAGACTATGATTACTGCGAGATGTTCTGAGTTGGCATCAAAATCTTCGTTCATTTCTTTAGAAAAAGTGTTTGGGAGCCCAAACTCTAGTGGGAGAGAAGGATCTTGTTTGCATCTATAGTCAAGCACATAATCCATGCCAACCATCATTTTGCGAGGGACAAGCATTTCGCTCGTATCCAATGATAGGGGTAAAATGATCCTTTGTACAACGTTTCATGAAATCATCAAACATTCTTTTGCTAATGAACCGACCAACAAGGGACACACTTTCCATGAGGGAAATCTCATTTAGTTTGACACCCTCTACTAAGACTAGATTTACCTCTTATGCTTTCCTTTTGACACATTTTTGGCTTATTCTCTGCTCTGCCATGGGGTCTGATTTAGGGCTTATAGAGGAGTGTGAAGGGCTTGGGTTCTTATTGCACCAACTCATGAGTTTAGAGGTTATAAATTGCCCTATAAATCCTTCCCAAGCAAAACCCAACAAATTGTCCTCCTTCACAAGGTTACTCTGGTCTTTTGATCTCTCTGGGATGGGATAATCCTGGACCTCACAGTAAAATGAAGGGCTTTGAAGGTTCCAAGTAGAATGATCATTGAATGGGTTTAGGTTTTCTAAAGTTGAGATGCCCCAATTGGGACTAGGTCTTTCAAAGGAGTGAATGCCTGAAGAATCGCTTGTGTCTGCGATAAGACGAGGTACTTGCAAAACATCATTCTGGGGACTAATCCCATCAATCGTACTGAGGTGTCACTCACCAATCATGTTGATGAAGCTATCAAGTACTAGTACGGTGTTCTCATCAGAGGGTTCAACTAGAGGACTTCTGAAGCGACCCCAAACTTCTAGCGATGTCCAAATTTGTCGGCCTTCCAAAGGATCGTCGGAGTAGTCGAAGATATCCTCCTCCATTCAAATCGAGAGAGGTGTGGTCGGACACATGCTATACTTCCTTATGCAAGTTGTTTTGGAGACCATTGAGTCTTAATATGCTAATGTGATGACAAGAGTACCTTATGTCAAGAGGCCGAAGTGACCAAACACCCTAAGAAAACCCTAGGTGCAAACCTCATCTTTGTCCATCAATCCTAGATTTAGAAAACTCTATCTTACAATCTTCCAAGAAAAACATTATATTTTAACTTACTAATCTTGATTCCCAAAGATAAATCAAAATTTATCTTTACTATATTTTATTTTATAGTCTATTAATATAAATTTTAACTAACTTAAAAAATAAAATACAATCTTAATAAAATATATATCTAAAATAAAATAAAATTCAGTCTTAATAAAATATATATCTAAAATAATATTTTAATGATTATATTTTAAAAGTCATTTGATTTATTTCTTAGGATTACAGTAAAAATGTGGTAACTCGTGTGAATTGGGCACCTACCTCTTCATCTAAGGCGACTAAATAAACATTAAGAGTTTGAAAGGAGGTAAACTCAACCCACGTGGATTCAAACTCGAGTGATTTGGGTTGAGTTATACATGGTACAGTTAGGTCCACCACACTCACATTGAGGACAATGATTAATATCATTATAAAGAGATTTAGTATTTGCATGTGGTTGTTGTTTGGGTTATCTGTTTGTTTTAAAGAAGGGAACTTTTTTTTAAATGATAAACAATTTTGCATAATTCAATAATAGTTACAATATTAATGATAGTTGGAGAGTATTCCATTAAAAAGTCTAAAAAAACATGGTATCTCTCATTAATTAAAAAGTTAAATTCTCATTAATTAAAAAGTTAAATAAAATGGTATCTCACTTATGTGGTAGAGTTGTTTGTAAGTTTTAATCTTCCATTTGCATGGTAAGTTGAGGGTTGAAGATTAATTTATTAAAAGTTATTTTTTGTGATGATAAAAATTAAATATGGTTATTTTTATTTTTGGATGTTTTCTATGATAGTATTAATGTAGAATAAGTATAATTAGGTTTAGTTGTATATGTGTTAGAGTTATGTAATGGTTGCAATTTGCTCATTGTGCATAAAGTGTAATCTTAATTTACATTATGAAAATGACATAATGAGGGTTATTTAAAAAAGTGTATAGATATTGTCTTTTTTGACAATCCATGAACCTCTCTCCTCTAACGACTAATCATTAGTTTTATTTATTTAATAAATGTTTTGATCTTTTGATGAGGAGGGTTTCTCTCCTTATCATTCTCCTTCTCCTTTACCATTAGTTATCTCTTCTTCGTCATTCAACAAAGTTTTTTAGCTCCACCACAAGGGGTGTTAACCAATCCTTGCAAGCTCTTGTATGTAGGCTTACTATGGGGGAACACCCTGCTCATCTCACATGTCCCCCTTCCCATGACAATGTGCCTCCTCTAAGGCTTACCCCAACCTACTTCATCTCCCTTCTCATCACAATCCATGGTTAGGAGGCTCCTCCCCACTCTCTTAACATAGATATTTGTGGGGCTTCTCCCTCCCCCACAACCCCTCGCCCCCTCCACCTAATCTCCACCATCCCTCTCCACGATCCTTCCCACATCAATGACAACCCGTCCTTACACATATGATCATTGTCACACCATCCCATCACTTTCATTACCTCTCTCTAGTATGTGGAATTTTTTCATGTGGAAATCTAGTTATATCTTTTTTCGTTTTCATAAAAATTCAACACAAATGTATACAATGTTAAATGTGTAGTTTCAACCTCCACCCCACTCTTAGGAAGATGTGATACAATAAAAATGTACAAGAAGGTGAATGTGCACTCCTTTACCTTTTTATATTAAAAAATAAGAAGAAAAAAAACATAGAAAAGGACAAACATGAAAGAGTGAGATATATATCTAGCTCCATATATATATTTTTATTATTGACTAAATGAAAACCAATTAAAATTTAAAGAGTTCAAAGCTTCAAATGTTAGTGGAAAAGACAAATTATGCAACTTGATTGGAAGAGATCGAAGTTTCAAATGTTACCGAGAAGACAAATATTTGTATGCATCTCAACCATTAACTACGTATATTATTTTTATTAGTTTTTTTATTTAAATGTTTATGGAGAACTTTAAATGACATGACTTGATTGAAAGATATACAAATCTTGAATGTTACAAGAAAGACATATATTTCGTTCATCTCAACCAATGACACTACTTTAGATCACAATGATGTGATCACCAAGTTTTTATTATTGGAGGAGTTAAACTCCTTAGGAGAACTATGGAGGGGGAGTCTTACAAGTATTTGGAGGAGCCTACTTTGAATACCATAGAAGAAACTTGTCCAATTATGATTAAATAAGCTTATCCCCTCAAAAAAGAATATTCTAGAATGACACTCACAAGGATGTGAGTGCCAAGTTTTTATTTGTGGAGGAGATAAACTCATGGGATAATTATGGAGAGAGAGTCTTCAAAGTCGTTGTAGGAATTTACTTTGAATAATGGCCAAAGCTTGCCCAACATAATGGAAGAACAATATCTCATCAAAAGAATATTCTTGAATCATTTTCATTTAATTCCAAAACCTTCAATTCAAAATAAGATGGTATATACAAAGGTTATGGTTGGTTGGTGAAGGGTCTTTATGCAAATGGGTAATTTAAATTTCACTGGAGAACTTTAAAAGATATGACTTGATTGAAAGGGATCAAAGTCTTGAATGTGACAAGAGAGGACATATATTTTGTCCATATCAACCAATGACACTACTTTAAATGGCAATGATGTGAATTGCTAAGTTTTTATTATTAGAGTAGTTAAACTCCTTGGGAGAACTATGGAGGTGGTGTCTAAAGTCTTTGGAGGAGCTTGATTTGAATACCATAGGAGAATCTTGTCCAATCACAATTAAATAATCTTGTCATATCAAAAGAATATTCTTAAATGACACTCATAAGAATGTGAGTGCCAAGTTTTTATTTGTGGAGGAGATAAATTCATGAGGAGAATTATGGAGGTAGAGTCTTCATTTGGAGGAGCTTACTTTGAATCATAGATTAATCTTGTTCAACATGATGGAAGGACAATGTCTCATCAAAAGAATAATTTTGAATAAATTTCATTTAATTCCAAAACCTTTTATTCAAAATAATATGATATATAAAAGGCAGACATTAACCACCATGTAATCTCTAGCAACAACTTTGGAAAATGTCATTGTTAGAGTCTTTTTTAACAAAAACAATGCATGGTGGTTAATGGTCGCCTATATAAAAAGGTTAGGTCGGTTGGTGAATCACCTTTATACAAAAATATAATACATTTAAACATTGAATGTATGTTCATGTGAAAAGATATAATACAAACATTTCGATTTATGTTTAAAATCATAGTCAAAATCACATTTTGAGATTACAATGATTTTGCAACTTTTTATAATAATCTAGAATATATTTTGTCTTTAGTTCTTAGATTAGATTTCATTTAGTACTTAGACTAATTTTAATTCTACATTATAGATTTCAGTAAGTAGATATTAAGTTTCACAAGCAAGAAATCTTCATCCAAGAAAGCTCCTCATGAGGTGAACTAGTAGAACCCTTAGAGGCATTCAAGTGGGGTTACATGAGCTTCCAATGAATCAATACGAAGAGTCAGAAACAAATGCTAATGTTTAAAGTAAGGTAGGAGGCTAAAGGTCTTTTGAGGTTGTGTTTTTATCCTCTTCTTTAACAAATATGTAAACATTCTCCTCTACTTTGATTACTTCTAATTATTTTTTCTCTTATTTATATATATTTTTATAGATATTTTAAAACCAACAAAATAAAAGAGTTATACCCCATTAATAAAACCCCCATAACTAACAATTAACCTATATATTTATTTCAAACAAATTAACATTTACATACAAAACAAACCTAAAAACACCATTACAAAGTATCACTATTACTCAAAACTGCATTTTCCAAGAGAGAAAGAAAAACAAAAAAAACGACTTTGAACATACATGCTTTCCGCCTTGAATTCACCTTCAAGGTGAGAGTTGGACCACTTAAACATAAAAGTTGGACCACTTAACATAAGTGACATGAAAGGGATCCATCAACACTACATACTTTAAGACAACTTTTTGAAAGGGGTCCATCAACACACATACTTTAAGACAACTTTTTTCAACAATATGCATCCCACAACCATTTTTTCACAAGAAAGTAAAAGTTATTTCCATCCAAAAGAGAGTTGACAAAGTAATTTTATAAAGGTCCAATAGAAGAACAAAGTTATTTTAACATAGGTTAAGTATTTCAAGAAATATTGAAAGCATTACTCTAAGAATGTTATTTTCAAAAGCTAAAAGAACACGGTTAAGTATTTCAAGGAATATTAAAAACATTACTCTAAGAATGTTATTTTTAAAAGCTAAAAGAACACATTTTTTTTCCGTTAGTAGGACTATTCTCTTAATATTGTACAATAATTTTTTTACTCAATCAACACTATAGCCTACTACAAGGAAAACCATGTTTATAGTGGGTCAAAAATATTAGTGATGTTCATAAACTCAAAAAGTTTTTAAAACTAACATTATGTTTGTTGAAAGCTATCATATGTTATTTTAGCATATAAAGTTTTTTTTTTTGTTGTTGTTGGTGGCATATTATGTATGGGTCAAGACATTTCAAATAAGAGGAAGTTTTTTATTCCTAATACTTATGGCCTGTGTATGGAGAGGGGGAACTTCTGGAACATGTTAGAGGAAAGTGGCATTCTGTCACACAAAAATCTAATCATAGTTGGTGACTTGAATTTCACAGTTTCATTAAGTGAAATCTGGGGAGGTTCGGCTTTGGCCGGGCCACTATCAGATTATTTTAAGGCTCTTTTCCAAAACTACCATTTGGTTGATGTTCAACCTGATGTTATAGTCCATACCTGGAGAAATGGACGCCAAGGAACTAGCACTATAGCAAAGCGTTTGGACAGATTCTACGTATCAAAGGAGCTTCTCTCGAAGGTTGGTATTCACCGCTCATGGGTGGAATATCCCTTTATTTATGATCATGCCCCTGTTCTCTTGCAGTTAGAGATCGGGCCAAATTACAGACCATACCCCTTCAAACTAAATCCACATTGGCTTTCAGACTTAGATTATATCTCCCTTGTAAAAAATGTTTGGTTAGACCCTCGGTATCTTACTAAAGGAGGAAAACAATGCAGAATATTCTGGAAACTCAAGGATTTAAAATATAATACCAAGCAGTGAATCGAGGAAAAGAACGTGATTTCAAATAAAAAAATGAGACATTTGGAATCTAATATTAATGATATTCTAATTCTTCGGGTCAGAGGAGAATTAACAATTGAGAACAAAAAGTTATTAATTTGTTTGGAGCAGGAGCAAAATAGTATCCTAAATGCAAAGGAAGAATTGTGGAGACAACGCAGCAGAGCGATATGGATTAAGGGAGGTGATCAGAATACAAAGTTTTTTCACCAATACGCCAATTATAGAAGAAACATAAAGCACATTTGGGAGATTGAAGACTCTTTGGGCTACCTACACACTGGCCAGGAGAACATCAAATCAGAGGCAGTGAGATATTTTAGCAATTTCTTCAAAGTTCAAGATCAACTTTTATCTATGGAACAATGCAGACTTGCAAGACTCTTTTCACACATGGTTAGAGATATAGATACCAATGATCTAGCCCGTCATGTCATCATAGATGAATTAAAATATGTACTACACTCCTTTAAGAAGGACAAGAGTCCTGGTCCAGACGGTTGGACCGTGGAGTTCTTCACCGTTTTTTTTTATCTGGTGGGGAATGATCTACTGGATATTGTGGAGGAAACAAGAACTAGTGGTCAAATAATCAATGGTATAAAATCTACCTTTATTGCGGTGATTCCAAAGTCAAATAAATTGACTACCTTCAATGACTACAGACCCATCTCCGTTTGCAATCTTATATACNATTACAAATCACATTAATCCCATACTTTCCAGACACATCTCAAAAGAACAACTTGGATTCCTAAAGGGCCATTAGATACAGGATGCCATTGACACTGGACATGAATGTCTACATAGTATCAAGAAGAAGAATATCAAATCAATTATCCTTAAGCTTGACTTATAAAAAGCCTATGATTGTATCGACTGGGATACTTTGCGAATGATTTTATTACAAACAAGTTTTGATGTACATTTCACCAACTGGATAATGAGTCGTGTTTCCTCCTCCTTCGCAATTCTATTAAATGGGGAAGCGACTGATTTCTTCAGGAGCGGTCGTGGGTTACATCAGGGATGTCCTCTATCCCTGCTTTTATTAATCTTGGTTTTATAAGGTCTTAGTTTGCTTCTAAAAGACAACATGGCAGCCGGGAAGATCACAGGTATTAAAGTCTTCGGGTTGATAAGGATTATACACATATTATTTGTAGATGACATTTTATTAATGACAGATGCTTCCTTAACTGAATGGAAAGAAATTGAAGACTCTATAAAAAAATTCTGCAAATCTTCCGAGTTAAAGGTCAATATAGATAAATCCACAACACTATTTGTCGGTTTATCTGAAGCTGAATTAGCTCCTTTTAGGAAAATTCTTCCATATAGATTTGCTCCACTCTCTGCAGGTTTCAGATATCTTGTATTCTTTTTGTCGACTGGTCCCCACAACAAATCTGATTGGAATTGGCTGCTAACTAAATTGGAAAATAAGATCGATCTCTGGTGCAATAGATGGTTGTCCCTGGGAGGGCGCTACATTCTAGTCAAGTCGACTCTAGAAAGTATGCCAGTATATTGGTTGTCCTTGGCTATCATCCCTTATTCTATTTTAAATAAGATTAAGAACCTCATGTATAACTTCCTCAGGCGAGGGAATAGGGACCTACCACAACTACATATGTGCAGATGGATGTCTCTGGCAATACCAAAGAGTCCTGGAGGCTGGGGATTCCAGAATATTTTCCTCTTCGGTAAGTCATTGGCTGCAAACACACTACAGAGAGTTCTTATGGGAGTAGGTATCTGGCACGATGTCATAATGGACAAATATCTATCATCAACTTCGATCATAAAGTAGTATAGGTCTCATACCTTCACACCGACGTCTGTTTCAAAGATCTGGAGAAGTTTACTAAAATCAATACACTTGATTACACATTGGCTTAACTGGCATCCGGTTTTTGGCCACCAAGTGGCGGTTGGTATTGATAAAATTATGGGACTCGAGGACAGATATTTTCTCTTGCCGGAATTGATTACAACATTAAAACAAAAAAATATATCGTTTCTCTCACAAGCATGGAATACCAAGGGAAGATCCGAGATTTCTCCCACCCGGTACAGTCATTCCAACCTAGACCTCTCAGGCCTGTTGGCAAATGAGTGGGATCGCTTCATAAATTCTCTTATCGGTTCCGGTGTATCCATTGGGGATGACAACGATATTTTGATGTGGACTAGCGGAGACAACTCTGGTATATTGTCAACAAAAAATGTATACATGGTGTATATTTCCACTCAGGACAACAACAAAATAACAGGGTGGAGGCGTGGTTGATGGAAATGGGCAATTCAATTAAAGATAAAATTATTCACTTGGTTGGCTATAGAGGGGAAGATACACACTTGGTAAATTCTTCAGAGGAAAGGTTGGATTGGCCCCGGTCGATGCACACTCTGCAAACGTTCCATCGAAGACATAAATCATATATTTATCACATGCTATTTCACCCTCTCCATTTGGCAAAGATTAAAAACTCTACTTCACCTGAAGGATATTTGGAAGGGCGCTTCAATTAAGGACTATTACTATCAATGGACACCGAAAAAATCAAACATTCCCTACCTTCTGGCCCTATCCTGTTGGTTTCTATGGTTGGAGAGAAACGCAACATTTTTTGAAAACATTCCTCCATCTGTCATTCGGGTTATCATTAGAATTATGAGCGCTCTTCA
>SNQJ01S0011418.1:21279-33095 GCA_010110895.2 Picea sitchensis
TTTTTGTCAACCATATCCACTTTTCATTTGTTAAGCCTACCATTCATATTTGCAGTATGATACTGCTCCTTCCAATAAGCACCTAGACCCAAAGGAATGGAGGTAGCTTAGAATCTCGATAGTTCTTGCCTAGGCTAGTCCTTTAGACCATGTTGGAGGATGCTGACTTTTTCCAATGAACAAGCCTATGCTATTCCCCCACTCCTAAAAAACCTATAGCTTTTGAATGAATGAAACCCTTAACAAGTTCTTCTTGTGAGATCATAACTAGACATACCATTTTCACAAGCTAAGCTAGAAGAATAACTAAGAAAAATATCCTTGGATACCAAAAACATACCATTCTTGTCGAGCTCCTTCAGTAATCATGGCTACAATGTACTGGTCTTTCCCTTAGCCACGAAGAGCCATAATGATCATTAGGGTGGGAATAATTGTTAATTTGTTCGAAGGACTAAATGGGCAGGAATGGGCAGGATGAGATAACCTCCCTTGTCCTTGTCCTTGTCCTCCATGCATCACGATCATGCCAAATTAATTCCAACTATTAGCTAAAAAGACAAACTTAAACTTACTCTTTGTTATTATCCCTTGCATCTTACATCTTATATGAAAAAGTTCACAACATCATTTTATTAAAAAAAAAGAAAAATAAGTTATTGTAAAATAAATGGTAATAAAACAAATTTAAATATATTATTTATAAAAATATAATAAAAAATAAAAATAAATATTATATATTTTGAAAATTAATTTGGTTATCAGGGTAAATAAAAAAGATTGATTTAAATGGTATTGATTTTAAAATATGAAAAATATAATAACATTGGTTGTTATGTCCTAAAATGATAAAAAAATATAATAACATTTCTCTTTCTACAATATTCCTAACTTGTTTTGTTGAAACAATTTTTTTCACCTATTCCGAACTTGTTTTGTTGAAACAATTTTTTTCACCTAGAGCACATCTAAAAAGTATAAGCCATTTTAATTATTCCCGACTCTGAATGATTAAACCTTGTGAATACTTCCAACTAGAGTTGCACTTCAAACTTTAGTACAAAATCACATTTAAAATGATGTGTTGTTGTTCAGCCCAACAAATAACTTGGTGCTTAAGTAGGAAACCTAATTCTTATATGGGTACACATGACTTAACTTAGTGATTAAGGACGACACCTGATTCTTATATAGGTAGATGTGATGCGAGAAGTAAAGGGTAGTTTAAAGGTGTTTATATTTCATTTAAAAATTTGTGATTATTATTACTATGGTTTGGTTTTGAAGTGGTATGGTTAAAGGTTTATATTATGTATTGCTGGAAATGTATATAAAGTTTGTAGGCTAAAGATTTTAAGAAATGAAGATTTTTTTTTTAGGATATTTGTTCCAAATTTAATAAGAAATTGTTGGATTCCTAAATTTTAGTGATTATTTTTATAGAATCTAAGTGTTTTGGGAGTTTTTCAGCATACTAAATTCATTTATCCATTTAAAAATAGATTTTGAACAACAAAAAATAATAAAAAAATAATAATTCTTGTAAATTTATTTTGAACATGTTAAATAAGTCCTTGTAAACATGGTAAGTTTTCATTTTATAATTAATATAGTTATTTTATTAAATTAATTTTAACAATATAATAATCTTTCTTTATATATTTTGAAATTTTAAAAATAAACCATGCTAAAAAGTCTAAAATGTTAAATTTTTATAAATTTATTTTATAAAATAATTTATAAATTTTAAATTTAAAAATATATAATGTATAATAGTAATTTTTTTTTTAATATTTTATAAAATGCAAAATGCAATTACAAATTATGATATGGTGATATTTTTTATGTTTTAAATATATATATTGTAGTTAATTATAACTTTGAAATATGTTTGTATTTATTGACTTATACTTTGTTATTATATTTTATAATTTTTTATTTCAGAATTCTTTATTGTTATTATTTCAATTTTTTTATTGTTTTTATTTTAGATGATAAATAGAGCGTCTACTTTTTTTTCCAGGAGAAAATTTCTCAAATTTATATATGGTATAAATTTCTTTACAAAGTAAACTGCCACAGCATAGGAACATGGACATCGCACCATCAGTGAGGGACCGTTACATGCAAAGACTGCCAAGGTGGACCAGCCCTAAAGAAGAGGATCAAGCGATCAAAGTAACCAAATAACCCATCCAACTGCAAATGGGGAACAACCAACATCATTCAAAGACATTTATAGAGGAGATAGGGCTCTCTATCCCTCTATCCCAATGGAAGACCGAGAGTCTCCCAACCACTTCATTTAAGGCCCTCTTTGAGAGGGCGTCCGCCTCTCTAATGTGAGATCTGGAGATGTGGTGGAAGTTGATGTCGGTAAAGGTTTTTGACAGCTCCATCGTTTTTTCCTTCCAGCTATCATTGTGGACAATTTGGAGCTTGGAATTTTGAGAGATCCAGTCTATGATAACTCGCGAGTCACCAAGGACGTGAAGGTGACTGATAGACCAGCAGGAAGCAAGAAAGAGGGAGGCCCATAAACCCAAGAGCTCAGCTTTATTGTTAGTACTCGCTCCGCAGTTTAAGAACCACTTTGTAATCCTCGACGGATGATTTTTGAAAAAACCACCAGCCCCACAACAAAATCCATTTGACTGGGCCGCTCCATCGAAACAAGCAAGGGTGTAACCTTCCGTCAACTTAAAATCGCAGGCTTTGAGAGTGAGGGACTTTACCGTCGACAGATTCCAGTGGAAGGAGACCAAAATTTTGTGAAACACAGCGTGCAAGGAAGGAGGGCAAGTGTAAAAAATGGCACTGTTTCGTGCTGTCCATATCTTCCAGCAGACGAGGACCGGTAAACACTTTGGCACAGAGAATTGTGACAACCATCATGAGAATTTGTTCGAGAGGGAGGTGCCGCTCCAAGAAAAGTGCAAAGAAAGATGTTTGAGCAAAAGAGACCAGACCGCCTTTGTGAAGGAACAGTGAACCAGGAGATGGTGAATATCCTCTGGCGCTCTGCTACAGAGTAGGCAGATCCCCGGCCCCTCCCAACCTCTCCGTCATAGCACATCCCAAGTGAGAGTTTTCTCCTTTCTAGCAAGCCAGATAAATAATTTGAGCTTTAGAGGAATCTCCCAATGCCACAGAAGAGAAAACCACGAATGATCCACATCGAAATGCAACGGATCGAGGAGGGTGGAATAAAGATTCTTTACCGAAATGTTTCCCGTGGCATCTCCACCAGCCCACAGTAGTGTATCCAGATTAGAAGAGAGAGTGACACCGATGCCTTTGAGGGCCGAGATATAGAGATCCCATTCGGTGGCTATTGGTTCACTTAAGAGTAGATCACCACTGCCCAGCCATCGGTCGGGGAGAGTGCAACAGCCAGACTGGACTTTAATTTGAGCGAGGTGAGTGAAATTTCGAATCCGGAGCTGCAACCTCAGCTCGGTGGAGAGGAGCGACCGGTCTCCCAACCTAAGAATTTTGTCCCTGCCAATGCAAATATCAGTGCCCGTGCGAGGCTTCCACACGAGCTAGTGGAGAATCACTGGTATGGAAGCGACCAGGACCTTCCAAAATGGAGAAACCTTCCTCAGCAGGAAAGAAGGCTTATGGAGCCAATTGATAAGCGACAGGGAGCCCAAATATTTGTCAACAATGATACGGTGCCAAATACTGTTGTGTGTGACAGCTCTTGAGAACGAATTCGCCAGGAGGGCCGTGTTAAAGGTGGACAAATTCATGAGACCCCAACCCCCAGACCTTCGAGGTTTGGACAGAGCAGCCCAACTGCACAGATGAAAACGAAAATGGCTAGCTTGGCTATTCCACAGAAAATTGAAAATGTGTCTCCGTAAAAGAATAATAATCTTGTTTGGAATTTTTTCCAGGGACATCCAGAAAACAACAAGGCCTTCCAGAACCGACTTAACCAAGGTGAATCAGCCACCCAGGGACAACCATTTGTTGCACCAAAAACTAATTCTTCGTTCAAAAAGTGCCACCAGCCATCTCCAATCATCAGGTGAGGAGGCTCCCAACTTCAACTGGAAACCGAGATACCTGAAATGTTAGACTTGAAATAGAGTGTCTACTTGAAATGTTAGACTTTGCAGTGTATACTTGAAATGTTTTAGAATTGGTTTAATGTCCAATTTCACCACAAAACTCATATTTTAAAATCGATTTAAGTTTCAATTTCAAAATGGATAAGAATTAATTTTTATTTTTATTTAGTTAAATTTATTTTTAAAACATAATCAAATAAAATTATTTTTAAAATTAATTTTTTTTAAGCAATTTCAATAAAATATTTTTTTAATATAAAAAATTTGAAATTTAATATAAAATGATTATATTTTTCACCAAATGTTAATGTTAGGATTACTTTGTTAAATTTTTAAAATCTAAATTATTTTATTAAAAAATAATTAACAATTTATAAATAAATATTAAAATAAATATATTTAATATTTAATTATTTTAATTTGTAATAAATTAATTTAATTGTGAATAAAAATATTTTTTAATTATTAATATTTACCATTTATAATTTAGTTTAAAAATAACTGAATTTATTTATTTATATAATATTTTTCTAAAATTTTAATGTTACTAACTTCTAATTATCGTGAGATAATAGTAATAATAATAATAATAATAATAATCAATTTTTAAGGTTGAAGCCAAACCAACACACCAAATTGATGTATGAGACCCCCTTGTTTGTTTGTGGGACAAGGGACCCCCTTAATAACATCACACTTAATAACATCTAACTTTATGATTAAACATAATAATCATGATAGCTTATACTCTTCAACCAATACTAACTAAAAAGGACAAACATATCACTTATTCAACTTTCTACATTAATATCAATATACACGGCCCCACATCATCTCTCACGCTCAATACTTCCATAATATCCTCTTAGCAAGACTCTTTGTGTCATTTATACTCACATATATCTATGACCTACGTACATGTCACATATGTATTAATGTATTCAAGAATGGAATTGCAATGCAAAGTTTAGAGGGTGGTCATGGATTTCCCTTGGTCACCATGGTTGCATTTGTCCTTCTCCCTTCCTACAATCTAGAACTTCCCTTTACCATCATAACCTTAACCTTTACCTTATTGTATTGTGATATTGATGGCTTTAACTAGTAAGGAATAGATGTTTAATAGTGCAGTTTTAAAAATCTCATAACAATAATTACTCTACGTCATAACAATAATAGTTTTCTAGGTATATTTTTTAACTATTTAGTGTTCAATAGTGTAGTTTTTAAAACTTCATAACAATAATGACTCCGTGCCTAGAAATATTTTTTAGGGATCTTTTCCAACTATTTAGTGGTAGTATCTTGTAGTGTGACACACACCATATAAAAGACAATGGGATTTATTTCCCATGTCCCTTTATTCATTGTTTGAATGTGTTTGTTTGGTGTTTGAAAGGGTTTTATTGGCTAGTCTCAAGGACCACTCATTCTCTCAAAATGGGAGCACCCCTCTCACATTTAGTGACATTGTTTTAGGGATTAATTACTCTCTCTTAGTAAAATGAGGTCTTTATCATTCACTCTCTCCCAATGTAAGGAGGCCTTTATGTGGAAAATGATATTGGGGATTAGACTATCAAGATTAAACCTTTGGCGGTCAACCCTGAAGAAGACTATTTTAGCTCCCATTTGTTGGTTTTCCACCTTATCAGTTTTTGGCCAAAGTTTTTTGATCTACACTCTTGGATGTCAATATTGTGGAAATCAATTATGCTTGGTGATGCCTTTGCCCATCATTGTGCCAAAGGATTCTTCATTGTGCTTTTTTTGGAAGTCAATGATAAAAAATGATGTTGAAAAACAACCACTTGTTCTAGAGGGATGTTAGTTTGTTTAGGCAACATCGCCACCATTATTTGATCCTTACATAGAAGTCCAATCCTCTCTCGTGATTTGATTGGGGATTCTAAATCTCCCTCTCCATTTATGGAAATTGGACTCCTTTCATGCTATTATGGAATACATGGGAAAATTAATTTATTGAATTTGGACCCCTTTCATGATATTGAGAACATATGAGAAAATTTCCATGGAGCACCATTTTTGGTCTTGAAACCACGTAAACAAGGATTTGTATTGAAGTGTAAGTGAACTTGGACCTATGAAAGAAAAATCATTTGAATGTGAAAGGAGTTATGTAGACTTGACAATTGAACTATGTTCAATGTGCAACTGGCTTTTAGATGCAAATCTCATTTCAAACTTGATCTCTTGAATATTTCATATCCCATGTAAGTTTTTAAGGATGCTTCCTCAAAGGCTTCACTAATAATGAAAAAGCCTCAAAATCCACATGGTGGATCAAAGTGAGAAACATAATCTCTTAATTAAGTGTGAGAAGGTGTAAGAAGAACTCTTAACTTAAAACCCTAAGCAAGTCAAGTTAAACCATAATGTTGTTATTCCTTAGTACATTGAGGTGGTTCAACCACAAAGGAAGTTATTCACGTGGGAAGGCCTTTAAGAGGTTTGAATGTATTACATGGGTTTCACTCATATTAAAGTCAAAGTGTAAAAAAAAAAAAAAAGGTTGTCACTTATATTAGTATTTGTAGGAGGATAATCTTTGATTAGAAATTAACCTTAGACATCCTCTTGACTAAGAAGAAAAATATGGAATAGAGCTAAGAAGACTTTTCAACAAATGAGAGATTATGGGGAATTCAAAGAATTGAGATTAGGGAAGACACATTAAGGCTAGCGTAGGTATTTCTTTGTTATAGTCAAGTTTTTAGTTTTTAATCACATATTTATGTCATTTTAAAGTTTAAAAGTTTGGGATAGGCATCAATGATCATTATTGAATTTTGCAGGTCCATTTTTTAACCTTGGGACATTTTAAAGTTTAAAAGTTTGGGATAGGCATCAATGATCATTATTGAATTTTGCAGGTCAATTTTTTAACCTTGGGACTTGGTTTTAGGACAAAATGTACATTGGAACTTGAAACAAAACCTAATGAGACTTTGATGATGAAATGGATAGCCAAGTATAACCATGGTTAATGTAGTTTTTTTATAGTTTTGTTAAATAGAACAATATATTAACCTCGCTAATGAACCTAGGTCTCATTGGTAAATTTTCAATATATCAAAAAGACTATTATATTAAATAGATTCATTATGCATTTTAAGAAGAATATATTTCATATATAAATAATAATATTAAATATCTCTTAGTGGATGGTTTTCATGTAGTAAAAGTTAGGGTTCGCCTATCTCCCAAGAACGACTTCACCTTTGTAGGGAGGCCAATCATCTACTCCTTGGTGCTTCCTCTATTATTAGGCTAGCATTTCCTCCCAACTCTAGGATGACATGGATAAGAAAAATTATCAGGGACACACCCCTCTTATTCTTCCACTGGTCCTATGAGCACTCCAAATGATGACACTTCTCCAGATGACATGTCTTTATCCTTGTCCTCGTCGTCTTTGGGTTATCCCTTGGCGACAACGACATAATTTTCCCCTTGAACCTTTAATATGTAGTCAATCAATGAAGTTCCCCTTGATTGAGGTGGAACTACAAGTCCAAACAAAGTTTTGCTAGATTGTGATGAAATTTTCACTTGAATAGGGTGGGTTTATCCATGGTCCCTTTACAAATGAGGTATCAAGCTAAATAGACATTACTATGGAGAAATATTCTATGACTAAATATGCTTGAGCCAAAGTCATATTAAACTTTAATTATGGTTAAACCAAACATCACCTAATAAAATGAATGTTTTGGTCCATTTCCATTATAGAAAGTTTTCGTTCATTTTCATTATAGAAAAAAACTCCATAGTTGAACCAAACATCACCTAATGCAATGAATGTCTCCATATTTATGAACATCCAGCTATGCCATGAGTGTCCATATCCCTATTAGTATCCCCATTGTGATGAGTACTAACTAATATGCAAACATCATTGATTCTTTACAGAGAGGACGAGTATACCTCTAATAGGTCAAAGACCATAATTCTCTTTTTTTCTTCAAATAAAAATATATGAAAAGACTGAAAAGGACGAAAATTGAAGGCATATTAAAAGGAGACGATAAAACATAAATGGCGTCCATTCATTTTCCTTAGTACAATATAAAGAGAGCCCACTTGTAGTGAAAAATAATCCCATGATGACTATGGAAATGGAAAGTAGTTAGGGAATTAATACCTCGTTACTAGATTTGGCAGAAGTTAGATTTGGTTTCACTAACTAAACCGCTAGCTGTACTTGATCAATATAGCCCCTAGATCGTAGACGATTTAGGGGTTTCCGCCTGCTTCCCCATTTTGAGAACTAAATTTGACCATAGTTAGTGAGCCCGCCAGCTAACGGAACGGGAACAGACCTGCTCCCCCGTTGCAGTTAAATGCCCGTGACTGTAAAAACTAGTAGGTATGCCGTCGTTGTCGCTGTCTGTCACGTAAAATATTAGATGCTGGCGTGACAGAAAATTTCAATAGATGCTTCGACGTTAAAACGGATCTGGCAGTTGCCGTGCAAATTTGGTGGCAGTTAACGTTAGGGTTTTGACGTTCAGTCATCGGGACCGGAGTGATGTGAGGCTTTCGTGCTGGAGCGCGAGTGGGTTAACAGAAACGTTTAAAAGACGTCCTGCGATGAATTCGACAGTGGAGTCCACAAAGAAAGATGAGTACGCCGTATGCCACGTGCCTATAGTTTGCCCACACCTTTCAAATACTTTGTACGCGGAGCGGCGGACCCGAAACTTTTCTACGTATAAATCGTCTGTGTGTTAAGGATATTGACCATCGGTCGGAAAGATGGGACTGTCCGACTGCATCTCGTCTCTGGTAAATTGTTTTTCAAAATTTTAGACTGTTTTGCATTATTATTTATCATATTGTGTAGAATCCGGTATATTTTTCAAGAAAGCAGTATTATATGTCAATTTGTGTGGAATGCCGTATTCAAGAAAAGTATTTTAGCTTTTCAAATCGTGTGGAATCCGGGAGAAGTACATGTATTTATTAAAAAAGAGTGTTTATTAGCCGTATTATTTGTTAAATTGCGTGGAATCCGGTGTAAATTTATATACTTAGTGAAGAAATGTATTGATTAGCAGTATTATTTGTGAAACAGTGGAATCCGCCATAAATTTATATATTTATTATTAAATGTATTATTAGCATGATTATTTTTCAAATTGTGTGGAAATGCGTTATAATCAATTTTTGGATAATAGCGGAGCGTATGGGTACGGTGTAGTAGTGGTGTAGACTGGCTTGTAGAGTACACAGTTTAGATATTAACCTAGATTATTTTTGCCATTCGCAGGCTGTCGCGTACTAATGGTAAAATGGGTACAGTTTCAAAGTAAATCGTTGATGTTGAGGTGCAGAGGCCGGGGCAGACACAGAAATAGGAATCGGAGAGCGAGAGTACTGCAGCGATTGTTGTTTACTTTTTGAGCAAGACGAGGATCAAAGAAGAATAAGGAAGAGGCCGAGAGAGGGAGATTATTGTCGAGCAGTAGAGGGAAAGAAAGAAGGAAAGAATGGGGCGAGGACGCGTCGAGCTGAAGCGGATCGAGAATAAGATTAACCGTCAGGTCACGTTTTCGAAACGCCGGAACGGTCTGCTGAAAAAAGCCTATGAGCTTTCTGTGTTATGCGATGCGGAGGTAGCACTGATAATTTTCTCGAGCAGAGGGAAACTCTATGAGTTCGGAAGTGCCGGGTATGGTATTGAAATCTTTGGACCCTTTTCTGGGATTTTGTGTTATAATATTAGAGTTGGAGAAGGCTGTGAGGGAGCGAATAGAGGTTGTGAAGTTTATTCCGTGATTTGCTTGAAAGGAAACCTTAAATTAGCTATAACTTTTGTGCACGTTCAAAAGACCTTTAAATTTTCTCCAGCTGGAGTGTATTTTGAGAAAATAAGCCGAATGCGTCCGAGATGCACATAATTGTAGCAAGCTTCAGTATATTTTCAAAGCATTTTTCAGAATAAGCTAGAAATGTTAAGAATTTTGTGAATCGGTAAAGCATTTGTAACTTACTCTGCAGATATGAAAAAAATAGTTAATTTATCGGTAAAGTGCTTGAAATAATAATCTGGACAAGTTAAATCTTCAATATTGCCTGTAATACACTTGGAAAAATTGGTAATTCTGTGAATCTTTAATGTATTGTCGACAATACGTTGATGAGTCCATACTCGAACCTAATATAACCCCGCGTAGGCTGAAGAATTATCGCGGAAGCATTTGACAGAGTAGATAAGCTTGTTAAAGGTCTCCAGCCACGCAAAATGAGCTGTAGGGCTTTGCTGAGTCTTGTTTGCCTTTATATTTCAAGAAATTCATAATCTTGTTCGATACGACTTATCAAGCGAAAACTTCAAGGAAATCAAACTATTCGAGCCAAATTTCACAGACCTTTGTTTTGAATCAGATCTCAAGCGAAAGTCAAGGCACAGAGGAAAAGAGCACATTTACATATCGGCAATTGCTGAAACGCCAGCTGTTAAGATTGGCGATGTTCCTTTCTGAACTGTGCTAAGGCCTTCTCGACAACACGCGTGCGAGGCTTTGTCTCGTCACATGTCACCGCCGGTACTCATCGGACTAAATGCAGACAATCGTTTATTGCATAGTTGACTTTAAATGCACTCCAGTGCCTTCTGTGCAAACCCTAACCCAGCTATTAACTCCGTCTTCCCGTCTTTCCAGTAGTTTCACGTGTTTGCTTTGGTTTTCATCGCACTGTACATAAGTACTGGCAGAATCGACGAATGATGGAAAATGACTTATAGACACAAAAGTGTTTGGCCATACTCATTAGCCTTCTGAACAAACAGTGCAGAAAACGCTTTATTTGAGAATTATTGATTGGCTTTCAAATTTTCATTTGCATCGTGGAAAATGAAAATTCTAGCAGAAACGACTGTTTGAGAACTGCCATTTAGTATGAACGCGATCTCTGCTTGAGAAACGCCTGTTTCTAGCAGAAACGACTGTTTGAGAACTGCCATTTAGTATGAACGCGATCTCTGCTTGAGAAACGACTGTTTGAGAACTGCCAAATCAAATGTGAAGACCCACAGGTAGGACAAGAATTCTTACTTATGCCTCCTATGTCAATCGAACCATTTTTGTTTCGTTTTAGTTTTATATATGAATTATGGATTTCTATAAACAGTCAAAGCAAATCAACCAAAACCTGTGTATTTAGTTTTGTTGGATAAGCTAAAAATCCCGAATACCTTGATTTTGTTTTTAATCAATCGAACCATTTTTGTTTCTTTTTATTTTTATATATGAATTTTGGATTTCTATAAACAGTCAAAGCAAAGCAACCAAAACCTGTATTTAGTTTTGTCGGATGATCTAAAAATCACGAATACCTCGATTTTGTTTTTAATATTTATTGGAATTTACCACCACATATATAATTTGAAAAAATTAAAATCATATTTTCAATTAAAATATATATATATATATATAAAATTTATTTCGAAGTGACTTTTAATAATTTTTAATAATTTGGTTACATATCTTAAAAAAAAATTAAAATTTTGAAATATAATTTTTTAGAAGTAAATAAACTTCTTAATTGTTTTGCATATCTATTAAATAGATATTTTAAGATTATTAAATTATTTAGATGAATAGATTTATTATATTATTTAAAATTTGCTCTGTATTTTGATTAATTTATTATTCAAAAAACTGTAGATAGGAATGAACTTACTAAAAACATATTTTAAGATAGTTAATT
>SNQJ01S0011418.1:48742-59841 GCA_010110895.2 Picea sitchensis
CAAAATTCTTACTTCCTTGTCTCCTGCGTATAATTTGCAGTGACTTCAGAACTCCGCGTTCAAGATTTCGCGAGTTTTTGGCTTCGCGATTCTGACGTCGGGACTTCGTTATACGAGTCCTCCGATCTCTTGTCTCGCCAACTTTCGATCGCCGAAACGTCGATTTGCCGATGGTCGAAGAGAGCTTATCGGCCTTGAATTGGCCCTTAGTCACCGTGCAATGTGACCACGCGCCTTGATGTTAAAGCGCTACTGGCTTTTCTGGTTCTTTGTCGTTCAATTTGCCAAAATGCGAAATTTGCCTTTGGACAAATCAACGGTCCAGATTTGCTGATGATCGGACGGTCCAGATCTTATGACCATAACTCATAAGACCGCAGGCAAACCTCTTATCAGGGTTTGGGGTTTCGAGAGTCTAAATGTATTGGACTTCTTGTCCACAGAATCCTCGATTTCCCGATTCTCGATTTCACGATGGATGACCTTTCCTTTCGAGAAATTTCCCGATTGCTTTGATCTCCACCACGTGTCCTCCTATATTGGACGGTCCTGATTTCTCCTCGCGATTTGCGATTTGATCTGTTCCGGACGTCTCGTCTCCAGGATTCGCGAAACGCTGAACCCCGGTGTGTCGATTGACTCTCTCGATCTCGCCCACGTGTCTCCTCAAAATGGACGGCTCCGATCGTTTATGGGGTTTTCACCATAAAGAAACCCGATCCCTTGTCCTCAGGATTCGCGATTTACCGAATCTCGATGCGTCGATGGACTCTACCCTTTCGGGATTTTTCCCGAGCCCTCGGATTTATGCCACGCGTCCCCTTAAGATGGACGGTCCTCGTCGTTTCGGGATTTCGCGACTTGCGACTCCAAATTCCCTGTCAACTGAGAACCCTGATTGCCGGGCTGTCGACGGTTTCCTCAATGTTCGCCACGTGTCCAAACAAATGGAAGGTTGTGATCTTATCGCTATTTCGTGAATCGCGATTTCGCGACTTCCGCCGTGGAGTGTCTTTCGTCAACAAGACCTTCGATATCCCGAACTCCGAAATGCCGATGGAGTGTTGGCTTGGATCTGCTGCCACCTGTCCTCTGAGATGGATGGCTCACAATCCTCTCGGGATTTCACGATACGTGATGTCGGGATTTCGCGTATCGGGGTTTTGGAGAGCAGTCTCCTTTGCTCGTCCAACTCTCGATTCCCGATTTTGCGATCGAAAAAGATCGACGGCTCACGATCTTTCACGATCCAACGGTCCAGAGTGACTCGTGATTTCGCGATTTGTGAATTCTCACGGCAGTATTCTGACCTTTACACCTTGCGAGTCAGCGAAATGCCGAGATCTCGCCACGTGTTTCTTGATGTACGATTGAAATGATGTCGGGATTTCGCGACTTCACAGGTCAAGATTTCTCCTGTGCGCTTCAGAGGACTAAACCTTGTGCACCTTCTCGTAGATCCAACGACTGTCGGTCCTCTGCGCAAGATCTAACGACTGAAATTCTTTCGCCTTTTCCGCGCTCTCCTCATCCATTCTGAACTGCTTTCCCGCTCTGGATCCGTTCGCAGGACGAATCTTACTGCCGCGATGGCTATTCTTTGCGCGTTAGATGCGATCTTTGCTGCATTTGATGGAATTTTCCCCTGCGGAAGAAAAATTTGTGAATCTTTCAAAGATTTGAAGGAATTTCATAAGTTCTTTGTTCTCTGCTGCAATCTTTGACAGTTTTGAGCGATTTCCGAGATGCTTTAAACGATGCTGCCTTCTGCAACAATCTTTCACAAATTTGAACGAATTCCGTCAAATCTTCAACGTTTCTGCCTTTTGAAGCTCTTCTTCGTGAATTCTTTGATGATTCTTGAAAATTATAAGAATCTTTAAAGTTTCTTCTTCTGCACTCTCTTCGTCCTCGATCTTTCGAGCGTTGTACGCTCTGCTTCCTCGACAAGCTTCCTACGATGATCTTTTGAGAGTAGTACGGACAACTTTCCAAGCCTTGTGAAAAGTCTATGTCGTGTGCTCTCAAGATCTGTGTAAGCTCTGCGTTGTTTGAGGATCGTGTTGCTCTCCAGCCTGTGTGAAGAGGCTTACTACTGTAGCTCTGATACCATGATAAATTGTGAAGCAAGAACTGCACAGAGAAAGAATAGAACAGAAAACAATATATTAGAATATATGAAGAAGAGTACAAAATGAGTAGAAGTACTATGCAATGGGAAATAACTGAGCTAAATAGGCTCAAGCAAAACAAGAATAGAAAGTACAGCTGGCCAAGACAACTGGCAGTGTACAGTTAGCTTGTTGAGGTTACATTATATTTAACAGTATCAAGTTCGCGTAAATGCTTTACAGTTTGATGCGTATTGATCACGGAGAGACCTTAAGTAAAAGGTTTGGTTTTTAGAGTTTTTTTCTAAGGTGATGTTTGATTTTGATTTCTTTTAAATACATTTAATTTTTTCGGTGAGTTTTTTATTTCATGCATTATTTGTTTTGTTTTAATTATTTTTTATTATAAAGTTTTGTTTTAATTTTTTTTTTGGGTACAAAGTTCGTACTAAATTTTGAAAAGAATCTTAAAAACTGAGTTTGTAAGATTTCTGGAGATCGACAACACTACTGAACTAAAGTGTCGGAAGAAGAAGAGAAGCAAAGCTCTCTGATGAAGAAAGAGGAAATAGTGTTTAGAATCTTGTGAGAAGGGGCAGAGGTTGAGCAGATATGGTGTAAGATATCCATTTTGTACAGTTTGAGAGAGAGGAGTTGGTTGTACTGTAGGAACCAAGACTTTGGTTAGATGTGGCAGACATAGAGTGGAGAGATATAGCACAGTTGTGATAGCTATCTAGAGAGGTGGATAAAGGACTAAGAAGATCAAGGCTAACACTCATTGGATAAAGGAGGGCCATGTGTCTTGGAAGTTTTGTTTTGATTATTTGTAAAGGAAGGGTAGACTTTGGTAAGATGTGGCAGACATAGCGTGGAGAGATATAGCAGTTGTGATAGCTATCTAGAGAGGTGGATAAAGGACTAAGAAGATCAGGGCTAAAACTCATTGGATAAAGGAGGGCCATGTGCCTTGGAAGTTTTGTTTTGATTATTTGTATTTAGGAAGGGTAGACTTTGGTTAGATGTGGCACACATAGCATGGAGAGAGTGTGGAGACATATAGCAGTTATGATAGCTATCTAAAGAGGTGGATAAAGGACTAAGAAGATCATGGCCAAAACTCACTGGATAAAGGAGGGCCATGTGCCTTGGAAATCTTATTTTGATTATTTGTAAAGGAAGGGTAAAGATGTTAACCTTTGTTGAACCTTCATTTATAAAGTATCTTTCCTTACAAATCCTTGTCCAAGTATGAGAAGTTGGTAAAGAGTTTAATAGAGTTTTGCACATCTAAGTAAGTTCCCTTTTTGAGAGGGAGTTATTGAGTATGGAAATCTTTAAAGAGAAGCTTTATTTCACCTTTTTCAAATTGAAGAATGGCAAGTCCCCATTATTAGAAAATGAACTTTATGATTTTTTAAGACAATGTGTAATATGTTATGATTGNCTTTTTGAGAGGGAGTTATTGAGTATGGAAATCTTTAAAGAGAAGCTTTATTTCACCTTTTTCAAATTGAAGAATGGCAAGTCCCCATTATTAGAAAATGAACTTTATGATTTTTTAAGACAATGTGTAATATGTTATGATTGCCACTTTTTATTTTGGGTTGAGTTAAAAGGCTTTTAGTCTTTTTAAATCAAAGGTTTTTAATTAACATTATTTCAAATAATGTTATTTAGAGTTTCTAATAAAAACTTAGCTCTAGCTTAGCATTAAGATTTCATAATTTCTAGGTTTGAGTTGAAAAGTAATCTTTTGACATGATCATCATTACTTGGAAATGAAGGGAATAGGTCAAGGAGACCACTTATTTCTTTTTTTATCTAAAAATCAATGTTGACAAAACTTATGATGAAGTTCATGAAGGCTTTATCCTTATGTCATGATTTAAGATTGATTTAGTTCCAAATCCACAAATATGGTGAACATGTTATTTACATATTGGATTTTTCTTTGGTGCTTGTTAACAATGATTATGTACGAGTTCCACTTACATAAATCTCTAAGATAAAAGTTGCATATGTGATTTTTCTTTAGTGTCTATCAATGGTGATTATGTACTAGTTCTACTTAAACAAATCTCAAAAATAGGATTTCCCACTTCCACCTAATGCTCTTGAATTCTAGAAGAAGCCAACCAAGAAGAAAACAAAGATTTTAGGTATTCAATTCCCAAGGATAAGGTGGTTCTTAATAACCATTTTGTAGGTGAGGCTATGCTTCCCATCTAATTGTAGTTACAATTGATCAATGTTGTGTTTGTTGATGTTAGTGAGCATAAATATGAAACTTGGTTTATTGAATTGAATTTGATGAAAATTTGGCTTGGCTAGATAAATGTTAGAGGAGGGTGAGACTGGGGGAGATTGTGGCAACCTTTTAGACATGGGTTTTTGCATCAATTGACAAGGTTCTACAAAAGTTGCTAGTCATGTGTATAGTTCATCATGCTAGTTTATGTAGTGTACCTATTGAGGATAATATGGGGTTCCTAGGGAGGTACTCAGGGGGGATAATGATAGATAGGTGGCCACATAATGTGAAAGCAATAATTGTAAGAATGCTTACTAGAAGGTTCCACCAACTATAATAGTAGTGTACCTGTTGAGGATAATATGGGGTTCCTAGGGAGGTACTCAAGGGGGATAATGATAGATAGGTGGCCACATAATGTGAAAACAATAATTGTAAGAATGCTTACTAGAAGGTTCCACCAACTATAAGGTTTTTTCACTAGAAAGTTCCTAGGAGGTTAGATAAAATTATATAAAGAAGTGGAAGCAATGTAATGGGATGTATTTTTTTTTCCTTGAATAAAAAACGTAATTTTACTAATTCATGAACAAAATTACATTCTGCAGATACACCTCTTGGTGTATTCTATTACATTGAAGTCTGTAGTTGGAAGCTATCTATTGCATTCCTTGAATGCTTCTGTAAGCTATTAAATCCACATTTGTTTTTTGGATCCGGTGTTGCTGAATGTGCTTCAGCTGGTCATTCATCATATTGTTTGCATATATTATGCATGACATATATACATAAATTTTGTTGTTGATATGATTGTTCAAAAATAAAGGTCATGTTCTTCATAGTGTTGTTATACAAAAACTTGTTGCTGATTTTGATTAGTCCAAAAAAGGCTTGTGCAAATATTCATTTGCTTGGTCATTGTGATAATGTAATGGGATGTATTGTGAAGTATATTGTAATTGTAACAAACATGGCTTGTGGAGTGATTCCTTCCACAATGAATAATTAATGGTGTTACCCTACCTGAAGGGTTGTCTCTACATTCTTGTGCTCATTCTTTTGTTGTCTATTGTGTGGATATGTTATTCTTAAGTAAATGTCTATCTTCCATTTTCATTCTTAAGTTATTCTCCATCTTCCATTTTCATATCTATTAAGTTACACAATAATTAGTTTTAGAGCTCTTTCTTCAGCCAAATAAGGGAAGAATTCTATTCCTTTTCAAAATTTTCAAAGGAAAAAGATGACGACAACCTTCAAATTGATTTCTAAAACTTTTTGTTTCAAAATTGAAGGAACCGACTTGAGTTCCCCGTGAAAAAATACCCAAGTTTAAAAAAATCGCCCAAATTGGACTTCGGGAAGTAGAGTTGTAGATGATGTAAAATTAGTCGTTTTAGGGTTTTGGTGATGGTCGTGTAGATTGCAGGTCATATAATTTGATTGATTGCCCAGATATCATTCAAACTAGCGCCAATAGTTGCATAATGGCCGTGGAATTTCATAATTATTGTCATAATAGCGAATTAGAGAAGTATTTCCCAAGTTATGATCATTTTACATTAATCACCTCAAATCCTAGCTGCATAGAGGAGCTCCATTGAAAAGTAAATTATTTCTATAAGCCCTTGTTCAATTTTTTGGGTTTTCATAAGGAAGATGTATTTTGCAAGGCGACCTGATGTTCTTAGTATTGAAGAATACATAAAATTGATAAAGTCATTTTGGAGAATGGATCTATACATGAATTTAAAGGATGATGCTCACTTATGGTAGCATGTACTTAACTATGAAAAGATAAAGACACTTTTAGATGAGAAATATGAGGAACTATAATTAGATAGATGATCTCATGCCAAGAAGAAGGATAATGAGATTCGTAGGGGTTTATTTTCATGTGACAACTTCATATTACAGGCTTAGTCCATGTATTTGGCAAGAGAAGGTCATTGTTTCTATTAACCCTAGTTGTAAGCATAAATTTATCAATCCTAACTTGGCTAAAAGATTGTAAGTTTCCGCAAAGCATATTCAAAGCACACATATTGAGGATCATAATGTTCCAATTTTTAAAGATTTGAAGATTACCATGGAACCAGAAGACGACTGATATGGAGGCATGTGGAGGACTAAACACAATGCATGGAGATATTAGAGTAGCACAATGACAAGATGACACCAAATGAACGTTTGAAATCAAAATCGAGGTGGCAAGGAAGCGTTTGGACCCCATTTTCACATTTCACTAGGATGGATGGATGCTTGTGCTTGGTACCAGTTGGATACATTGGTTAGATCATATTGTGTGGCTTCCTCCCATGTTTCGAGGATGAAACATGTGAAGGGTGATGAAAAGCACTATACCTAGGGAGGATAATATGGGGTACCTCGGGAGGCACCCAAGAGGGATAATGATAGATATGTGGCCACACAGTGTGAAATCAATAATTGTAAGAAGGCCTATTAGAAAATTCCACCTACTAGAAGGTTTTTTCACTAAAAAGTTCTTAGGAGGTTAAATATAGTTATATAAAGAAGTAGAAGCAATGTAATGATATGTATTTTGAAGTATATTGTGATTATAGTAAGCATGGTTTGTAGATTGTTTTCTTCCACAAGGAATAATTAATAGTGTTCATTCGATTGCTAAGTAGTCTTGTTCTCATCAGTGGATACGTTTATAGATTTTTGAATTGCCTCTCCTCTTCCATCCATATTCAGTGGATTTAGACATAGACTTCAGCATTGTGACTTCCTCCTCTTCCATCCCCATCATTATGACTTCCTAAAAACCATTTAAGTTTACAATTGCCATTTCTTTTTGAAATGCAAACTTGTGTGAACTCAATCAATGGACTTAAATCATGTGACTTGAGAAGGTATCCCTACAACAAAAGAAGTCAAGTTTCTCAAAGCTTTAACTAGAGAAGAAAAGGGAAAGCAACTATTTGCAAAATACTCTTTCTAAGAACCAAGAAACATGTGCTATAGTTGCTTCATCTAGATCATCAAAGTAATCCTTGTGGTTGTATCCTTGAAAAATGGGCAAATTATTATAGTTTTGTAAATAATTATCAATGTTTTGATAGATGTCCATATACGTATCTTTATGTTATAGAATTTGAATCTTATGTAGGACAATCAATACTAGAATTCTTTGAAATTTTGTTGTGGTCTGTAACCTTGTAAAGTATAGAAGAACTCTATGGATAATGTTTGATACACATGTCTTTGCAAAGTGCATCCCCAAGCCCCTATGGTTTAATGTATTTTTAGAATTGTATTGATCAAGTATTGGACTAGATATTTTCAATTAGTATGTATTCTTTGTACATTTTACAATGGATGTTGATACAAACACCACAACAAAATTTATGGTTCAAGTTCTAGTTGGATTACGCTAAAACAATTGTTGAAGTGTTGTCGAAAACAAAAGATTATGAAAATACTCCCAAATATGTCCTATGGACACATTTTGAGATCCATTTTCTAGAGTCGGTCGAACCTTCATAACTCAAAGGATCACCTTTCCAGCATGGATTCACTTCCAACAATCCATACAATGCTTCAGTGTTGGTTGAAGATGCATACATGATTGAAGTAGATGACATCTCTAATTATTATGTTGATTGTGATTTACACCTAACATATGAATTCTGAGATTACTTAGATGATTTGACAAAGGAAAAGGTTCTCAATCTTGAGAATCATATGGAAATATGAAATTTGAGCATATGGGGCCCAAAAATAATGATATTGTCTCTACTTCTTGTATATGTAAGTCATGTTGGGTGGTCCCTCACGGGATGAGATAACAAGTGGTTGTCCCCACTTGCCCACTCGAGGTTGTCAGGGCCCACGTGCATGCCATTTGTCTCTTCTCTTGCACGCCATATTATGTACCAATATTCTACACTTTCCCACTCAAGGTTGTCAAGGTCGACGTCCCTGTCATTTTCCTTTTGTGTTGTGTTCCATATTATGTACCAAGATTTCGAGATGGGCAAATGGCGGTAACTAAGTTACCAAATACTTGATGTAAAAACTATACATAAAGCTCAAGCGTCCTCATTTGAGGCATTCAGGGGAGTCTTGAGAAGTATGAGTCTAGGAAGAAATTTTAGAGTCGAGTACATAGTAGCATGTCTTTCATGCCATGCCTTTGGTGTTCACAAACTTTGCAAAATACTCATCAAGGTTAGAGTTTGTTATCTTTTAAGCACCCTCCTATCCGTGCTTTGAGTCTTTCTAGTCTTCTAAGTTTATTTCAGAGATTGAGTGTAGAATGTTGTGATTGCTCCCATTCTTTGAGATTGAGTGGCTAAGGTAATCTAGTCCTGAGCTTCGCACTTATTGGGCACACCATCTCTTAGAATGAATGTTTTGTAATTATATTTTTCTATCAATGAAATATTTTTCCTCTCTTATTGATTTCTATGAATGATTTCAAAGCATCTTTGAGCCAAATCATATTATCTTGCTACTAATAATGGAGATGTAGTTGGTCCAAGTAGAAGTTTCTTCTAGTTCTAGAGTGTAGACCTGGTTGATGCGTGACGCTATAGAGCCATGGAAACGTAGTTGGTCCAAGTAGAAGTTTCTTCTAATTCTAGAGTGTAGACCTGGTTGATGCGTGAAGCTATAGAGCCATGTCAATGTTTCTGCCAGATTTCCAAAAGTGGTAGTCCCAAGGAGACTACACTTGCAACATAAGTCGGACGGTAATGTGATTAGATTACATAAGTCTAATTCAATACATATAGTTGAGCCAAGCTCTTGTATACATAAGTCACAGATGGATATAGAAGCAACTAATCCTAATAGAGCTCTGTGTCATAATGGGAGTCACACATATTGTAAACATTGTGACCCAATAAAGAGGAAATTAAAAAAGAAAGACATGGACAATATTATTGTTTTTCATTTGAAGGCTATGAGACTTTCTAGAGAAGTATCTAGTTCTTGTATGTCTGAAAGAATACATCTTCTAGCACATTCTCTCAAACAAGTAATAGAAGATAATAAGCTTGCATATTTCACATTTATAAAATTTAGGAAGGAAGATGATGATATAGTTTCTTCTGAAGGAAGATTGTTAAATTATAGCAATCTGCAATAATCCCTCTTGGCTAGGAATCTCGATGACATAGTCAGGGATATTTTATGTTTGAAAGAAATGAATGAATACTTGAAAGAATAAGTTTTTGTTGTTGATAGTAAAATATAATTTTACTTCAACATACTCCTAAGTAGTTGATAGAACAAAAATAAAATCTTGAAGAATTGGGAAACAAATTGTCTAGTCTACACAAAGTGATGGAACATATTTGGCCAACCATAAAAAAGGAACCAAAAGATTTTCCTAGTTTTATTTTTGATGTATAAATACATGGTCCAACTAAAGCATTAATGCCTAAAAGTTCTTCCTCTGAAGAAGAAAAAGGGAAAAAATGTTAGAATATGAGACCTTAAAGATAGATACCCTAGTAGATTTGATGCTTCCTTGCATATCTTAGCATAAGAAAAAGGGAAAAAATGTTAGAATACGAGACCTTAAAGATAGATACCCCAGTAGATTTGATGCTTCCTTGTATATCTTAGCATAGGGAAAATCTTCAAAATATTGATCTATGCTTTAGAAAGCATTGGGATGATCATTGTAACAATTCTTTTTTATTTTACTTATAATATCTGCAATATAATTGTCCTTTTTCAATTTTGCTTGTTTACATATGTTTTTTACTTTTGAACAATTATTTGCAACAATGGATAGATCCTCATCTTTGATCCTTGTTTCATAGTAATTTAGACTAGCTACYTGAATTGACTGGCCTTGAATTTTTAACTTGATGCCGCCCTTTTCAAAGTTAATGGGCATGTGACTTAATARGAAATCATGTCTTAAGAGTATGCCATGTYCGAAATCAAATTCATACAAATTGACATAAATAGTGATTCCCCTAATCACTATAGGAAAGTCTTTTGCCATTTTGTTAATTTGGAGTCTTGATCTATTTATGGCTCTAACATTTACAACACAAGATCTTAAAAAATTTCCAGGTATAGCTTAAGTTTTGCAACATGACAATATTGCTCCAGAATCAATAAAAGCATCAAGATTGTATTTGTTGATAACCTTCAAGTTGAATTCACACTATAATATTATAGCTTTCAAGTTTTGGACCAAGACTAAACAATGAAACTCTTGCCTAGTATGGTCTTTTTTCTTCTTCAATTGGTTGAGGTTTTGTTGGTTCAACCCTTTTCCCTATAACAAGTTCCACATCATATCTTTTATGATATAGTATACTTAGTTCTTCATCAGAAGACTCACTCTAAGCTGGATCTATAGATCAAACCATTGTTGTTTAACTAGGTACAACTCTTTAGAAGCATTCACGATGACTTCTTTGAGTCCACGAGCCTTAACATTTAAGTTTTTTTTGGCTTATTTCCTTGTAGATGACTCACCCACTAGGTTACGGTTCACTAGCATCTAAACCATTTAAAAACATGTTCTTTATTTTTTTGACATAAAAGCTGCCTATGACTATTAATAAACAATATTTGCAGAGTTTTTATACCAAAAATGCAGGTCATGTACTAGCAAAATCTAATCAAAACTAAAAAAAAATAGTTTGTTTTTGCCAAAACTCCCAACACATATTGTGGCATCCCCACCCAAGACCACCAGCCATGGGACAAGTAGCCACTATATTGACCATTAAAATTTT
>SNQJ01S0011418.1:60041-72468 GCA_010110895.2 Picea sitchensis
CCAAGATGGTCTATCAGGCCACTAGGGTGAAGAAACCAAGCTACAAGCTTCTAGCTCACTCTACCCAACCCATTTGATCTCATGGATCAACTAATCTACTCACTAAGTAACACTCTGAGCATCTCATCAAGCCATCAATCAACCATGGCATACTCTTCCACTATACAACACAACACAAGGAAGATCTTCCCTTTCTTTGGTTAATGGTTCCTCATGGATATTCTTCCCTTTTAGTGCTCTTTGGTGTATATAAAAGGAATGCAATATGATGAATGCTTTATGGGAATAACCTACAAAATCAACTCTTGGTTCTCAAGAATCTAATGAGAAACAAGTACACAATGGGTGAAGGTTTTCTAACATGCCCAACCTCTATGCTCTCCCACAACCATCTATCTCTCATCTAAGGTTTGCGATTCCTTTTTCACAATGCCGATTTTTGGTCCATTTCTAGATTGGTTAATTGTTAGAAATGGAGAATAGAGTATTAGAAAATGTGAACCATGAGCGTAAGAATGTATAGAACGAACGACAATGAGAGTTGAGGGAATGATGGTTGACTTTCTAGTTTAATAGGTGAATGAAATACTACTATGCTTCCCCATAATGATTGTTTTAAGCCCATGCTCTAATGAATACATGAGCAAACTTCCACACTAATATCCATATGCATTAAATGATTGGTGCTATAAGTCAATGTAGGTNTTTCTAGTTTAATAGGTGAATGAAATACTACTATGCTTCCCCATAATGATTGTTTTAAGCCCATGCTCTAATGAATACATGAGCAAACTTCCACACTAATATCCATATGCATTAAATGATTGGTGCTATAAGTCAATGTAGGTGGATGGGTTCATTTAAAGAACATAATGGAAAACATATTTATAGGATGACACTTGGCAATATAGGTTACTTTCCCATAGGCCCTCTTTTGTCTTCCCCTTTAGTGGAATCATAGCCCATCTTGTGCTCTCCCCAAACTTCTTAGACTGTTATATACTATATTACAAGATGAGTACTTACATAGCTTGAGTTCACCATGACAAGCCTACCACATAGTCCATATAGGCATATTTACAACATCTCCATGCCCAACCATTCACTAGTTGAGCCTTGGCCTTGGGCTTTGCACTGGGAATCTATACAAACATGTTTATATAATTTATAAGTTCATTTATTTAACCTCACGTGTTAAGTGCAGAGAAAATTTTAGGGGCTAAATTTCACTCATGGGCTAATTTTCCATGTTTTTCACCAAAAAACGATTTGCCAATTTCCATGTTTTCTAAACATGATTCACTCAAATTCTATAGAATAAAATTATTTTACCTTTAAAATTGCCAAAATTTGAGAGAAACTATATAAAAACCTTAGAAATGTGAATATTTTTACAAAAAATATCGCCAAACATTTTATAGTTTGCGTATTAAGGACTAGTAAGATTTGCCAATGTTTCTACATTTAAAGATAAATTTCCATCCTTAAAACCACCTTTGCTCCAATGATTATCACCACACGTTTACAATTTATACATAGTCGGATCCAATACACTCTAGGGGTCAAACCCAAGGTATTATGTATAGTTGCATCTATATGTAAGTACAAACATTCCAAGAGTCTAAAACAGTGTAAAACAAAGGGCATAACACCCATACATTAACAATAAATAACCAAGCCAACAACACCAAATAATTGGAGGATTAACATAAACCAAAAGTTGTTCTCAACCATTCTTTGTTAGCTCAGAGGATTTTAGAGTCTTAGTTATGGCCAATGCCACCATTGAGATTTTTTAGTGTGAAATAAGGGAAGAGGAAAACTATGTTGATGATATCTCATCTTATAAATGTGCTAATTTGGTACGAGTGTGGCTAGGTGGCTCTTTTCTCATATTGTAGGGGTCCACCTTGGAGCTGTTATAAATGTTCCATTTTTGTTTGAATATTCTTCCCTTGTACTGTGATTTGCAAGGATAGGCTTGCATAGTATAGTGCATTTTCAAACCACAAGAAAGTTTGCGAAGTCTTTATCTTATTAAATAAGTCTTTGTTAAGGTTATTTCACAAAATGTAAAGCACGTCAATTCACAAAGCTACCTTCCATGTAATGGAGGCTAAGAGGCACTGAAAGACAAACACTCTTTTGATGCCTAGATTGGTTTGGCTAAAGGACAAAAGTAGAATAAATGTTTCAAGTTTTTAGCTCACCCGTAGTGATTCTAATATTTTATCTATAAGCAATCCTTCTATCAAAGAAAATGAATGCAAATTTTAGTTGAAAGAAGAGCTAACCATCAAACTTCCCTTGCATTTTTCCATTGATTCTTGCTTCCTTCCCAAATCCTAAAGCATATCAAATAACAAACAATTAACCCCCAAGTTTTGACTTATTCAATCTATTTCTCTACCTAAAAATCCTCCATCCGTATAGACCATAATCCCCATGTCCACTTGCAACTCTAGAAAACTTGGATTGTTTCATCCCCTGAGCACAATTTAGGTAGGTTGTATTTTATGTTGACGTCTTAGCAGTGAAATATTTGAGGGGCTAAGCTCCAATACATCCCATTCTTTGTAGGCATATTTCCACCAAATCCAATGCCATTTCACTTGTAAGTACATGGGATTTAGTATATTTAGGATCGTATCAATCTCAACATAAAACTCATTGGTTGATAAAAGAGTTGTTTATTCTTCCACATGATATCTTTCTCCTTACCATCTCCGCCCCTCTCCTTGGAAACTCTGCTAATCGTAGAATTTGAATAAGGTTAGTTTCTTCCTACATAAACCTTTTCCTACAAAATTATATCTTCTACTAACATCTCAAAAATATGGTGGTATAGCCAATTTGTTTCGTTTGAATAAAAAAGTTCAAAACTATAATAAAACACATTGTTTGAAAGTCCCAACCAAATTGTTGAAACTTTCTTCTCTAAGGGTCCAAGTGCAAGACCCTTCCATTTATCCCTCCAAGTGTCAAGCTCAATCCCAAATCTTTTTCCTACATTTATAAAAGGGATCTTGACAATTTTCATCTATACCTTTTGCATGAGATCAAATATTCTAAACCTTCCACTATTCAAATAATTTACTTACAATAAGTTGTGTAAAGGTTTTTAAAAAAAAATGCCTTTTTAGGTCATTACTCTAGTTTAATCTAATACATGTTATTTTCTTATAAAACTGACCTAGTGCATTATACTTTGAGCATTCAAAAAGATTTATCATTATTTGAGCAAAATAAAGTCGAAATAACCCTAATGTTTTGAGAAAAATTAAAAAAACACCTTTACTTAACAAACTTGTCTTCCTATAACATTTATTAAAAAACCTAAAATATATGCAATGCCTCCAAATTATTACCCAATATAACATGTATAGTGAACTACAAATATCCTTATAATATAATATAATTTAAAAATAATTTGATTTGCAAACTTATTTGATTCTGAGCCATATATTTGTTCGCAGCCAAGCACCATCAAAGGTTGCCTCTTAAAAACCAAGAATACGTGAGATTAAACGAACTTAAAACTAAGGCACCAAAATTGATAACTAAAATTGTTTTTTATTTTCAAAAATTTGTATTTCAAAGGTAATTGGAAGCCTTTACCAAAAATCTTGACTTAAAAATAAAGTTGAAACTAAACAATCTACTTACAAATAAAGTTGAAACTAAACAAGTTGTGCCCACTTTTGGCTTGAGCTTGACAACTAGCCAATTCCTATATGCTTTTCGATCGGAGAGAGAAAATTACACGTCTCTATGAATTCAAGGCAAATAAACATCTTCATACAACTTACAAAGAGACCATTAATGAGACAAATACAGGAAATGGGATAGAGGTATTAAGTACTTACAAAGGCTCCACTTTGCACAATCAATCATTTAAGTTTGCACTTCTCCGTTATATTAATCAAGTGAAAAAACAAAACATGATATCTTCCAAGCTAATTTCATTACATGTTTGCCAAACATCTTAATGTATATCATTCATATGGCGACATGTTAATGTCCCAAGGTTACATGAAGATATTCTAAATTGATGGAAAATATAAATGGGCTCCTTATGTTGAATGCAAACACTTATCTATTTTTATTCATTTTATCAATTTATAAAAACATTTGAATAAATAAATAAAATGAAATACAAATATGGAAACATTTCGATGGCTTTGTGACCAAAGGCATGTTAGGTATTTGGCTCTCTATGAATATGGATGAGATAATTATTTATGTTTTGTGATCACACTCATGTTATGTAATCGGTTGTCTATGATTATGGATGGCATGATTATTTATGTTTTGTATAAGTTGGTTACTTATGATTATTATGATTATGGATGGCATGATTATTTATGGAAAAAAATAATAATTTATATATTTAATTTATATAATAAATGAATTATATGTAAAAAATAATGATATTAAATATCTTTATTATTAATTTTTAAAAGATTAATCTTTCTAAAAAATAACACGTTTTATATAAATTATAAATATGGTTTTTAATGTTATGATTTTTTCCACCATTATCATATTAAGATATACATTTTTTTTGGATTGTAGATTTTTTAATTGTTTTGGATGTCCACACAAAAAAACATTATTTAATTTAATTACCCACTATAGTTAGAAATTAAAAAAAAAAAAGATTAATTTAAACATATTTTATTGACTTAAAAATTATATTATTAAAATTGATTTAATAATTGTAATAATACTTAGTTTCATAGGTTATCCAAACCATGTTTTTTCTCGAGCTCTATCAAATTGAATGGCTTAGAAAGAATATGAATACACTATGACTAAATACATCTTAACATAATTTTAACATGTGGACATTAATTTGGTTATATAAAAATAAAATTCTATGAAATCTTAATTATTCATGAGCATGTGTTAGTTGCACATTAGGAGCAATACTCTTTACTTATTTGGACCAAGATATCTTGCTTCTTCTTGCTTCTTCTTTAATTGCTACATGTGATCATGGTATCTTTCAAGAGAGTCTTGGATCCATGCTAGAATAATGTTTGATGGTATGCTTATTCCCATTATATGATTAATTAAACATCATGGATCTTGTATGAGAAGTTTGATGTATAGACAAAGAGATTTCATGCTAGTGGTTCTCTTTAAATACTCATTTTTTTTAGAAATTCCTACTTGGAGGGTGCACTTGAGATGGTGTAACACAAACACTAATTCTTTCAAATATTCAAATTTTATAGAATCTTCACTATGAGAACGCACATTAGATGGTCCAATACAAATTCCAAGATGTTACACAAATGGAATAATTACATGTCATATTGAATTTCTATCTAAATTGAAGATTTGTTAACCCTTAATCCCTACATCACATCACATGATCAAGACAACCTATAAATTTAGCAATAGGGGTTGAAATACTTATAAAACTAACAATATCATCAAACATATAAAAACGAGTAAAATCAAATTGTATAATTTGTGGACTATAATCATACTTAAGTAAATGAAGATGATTTTCAGTGGCCCTTCCTAATAAACAACTTAAACCATTACATGTCATGTTGAAGAGTGCTTCTATAATCTACCTTAATCTTATACACGAATTCCTATTAAAAATAAAATTAATGGTGTCTTATCATTATTTTATGAATCATCCAAAAACATTATAATATGAGCCATCTAAAGAATTGAAAATGTGTGGGGTCTGTATTTCATAGGAGTGAAAATAACAATATTTACCATTTACAATTATATATATATATATATATATATATATATATATAATCTGCATTAACCTTATACATGGATTCCTATTAAAAATAAAACGAACAGTGTAGTGTCCTATCATTATCCATGAATCATCCTCCACACATATGCCATTATAATATGAGCCATCTTAAACACAAAATTGAGAATGTGTCAGTTTGTATTCCATTGGGAATGAAAATAACAATATTTACTAGTACCAATATGTTTTCATAGGAGTTGGAGTATCAATTCTCATTGAGCTCAATTGTAGGTTATAGAATTAGAGTCTATAATGACCATAATGTAATTTTCTAACATATGGATTGAAGAGAATTTGATTTTGACACACACACACACACACACACACACATATATATTGGAGGGGAAACTTGATAGAAGAATCAAGCTAATGTTGTTTGGTAATTATGTTTCACATTAAACAAGTGGGAACTTCTATATATTGTGTATAAAAGAAAAATGATTTGAATACAAGGCATATACTTTTTATATGGTTTTATATTTTATTTGTTTTAAGCCTTAACCTTAAGATCATATTAGGTCTCTTTTAGATGAATGCATTTTTTTTCTTTAGGGTGAAGGGTACAATATTTGTGAGATGAAAATTTCTACCAAAAATCACATCAAAATGGTTTTTTTGAGTTGTCATATTTGGAATCCTTTATAATGGTATTATTCATTATGAACTTAAGAAAACTACATGTTTACTTATCATAAGTGTGAGAAATTCTATAAAACATTGTGTTGAGATGAGTTAAAAAACTTTAGGTGAAAACAACAACGTGTTGTTGATCATAGATCTTTCTCTTATATGAATTGTAGAAAGCCCAACCCCCTCTATAGCATCTTGAAAGAAAGAGAGCACTCTCACCTCAATTTCAAACTTTGTTATTGATCTATAGTTTAAACAAGATTCTAAAAAATAATTACAACATAACAAAACTCTAAATTTTGTTGTAGTCACAATCATCATATGCCAGACATGCAAATTATAAATGAAAAGCATCTCGAAGTTGTAGGTATTTCAACATGCTAGATAAATAAATCATCTATAATAACATAAAAACACATTAAAATATACTTATTAAAAATTACAAGTGGAGCACATTAAGTCATTGTAAGGGAATAATTTCCCTACCATCCATAATCTATCTTACATTATTGCTACTCCCAAATAGAAAGCATGAAATGACAAGGGAAAGTCTCTCTCTTTCTATATATATAGAAATACTCACAATATCCCCCTATGGTCTTCTCCCATAACTAATCCACCCTCCAAATTACACTCCCACGGCAACAATGATACAACATAAGGGAAGTCCATTAACATTATCATTGGATCCCTGCAACGTTTAGGAGAGAAGAATCAATCTTATATAAGGAGTCATCGATCATGAAGGGCAGATGATAACAATGTGGTGAAGAAAATACCCCTTTCCAAAAGAATTTAATCATATTTTCTACCCATGTTTTGCATGTATTCCCAGGTGTCATCTTAATATAAGATTTTACATATAGCTAGGTGTCAATTTATCAACTCATGATATATTGTGCTCTAAGGTTCATTTTCGAAACCAAATATTAATTTAGTTGGAATTATATTTCAATTCATAAGCAAAAGGATACATCCTTATCTATGTCCGATCCCTTTGCCTCATGTCAATGCATAGTTCCTCCTCATATTCCCCTTAGTCGTTCGATGCCCATTTTTTCATTAATTTTATCACGAGTGTGTTTACATCACTATCTTAGACCTTAATATAGCCAATTTTAGACACACACACTACATATTAATTACACATATGTTATTGAGGCCCAATCCTTGGGCCCTCACTAGGAATTTTTATATAGCCATTTATATGTTTTTCATATACATATTATTCACATATCAACCACACCCTTGGCTCGATATGAAAATAAAAATTACACACACATAAAATCACTTGGTCCATGTCCAAATACAATAAGGTCAAATTGAAGTGTTAAATTCATGTATTTATGGAGTGTGAACCAATGCATTGAGAAGTTCACCATCAAAGTTACTCCTTCACTATTGTAAACTGAGTTACTTAAACAAACATAATCTTTACACCTATATTTTTTGCAATCCCAAAGAACTACGGTGATAAGAAAATTGAATGCATAAGATAAAGTATTTATTTTGTATTTTACTTTAAAAAAACATTTGTTATTATTTAAACAAAAACAAGAAAATAATAATAATGCTACAATGATGCTAGCATCTTGTGTATGAAATAAAGGCCCCAATGCAATGTGTATGACAGACATGCCAACTCGTAAGAAAATTGTGTACGAATAAAAGGTTCTCACAAGATTGTATCACTTTTTCCATCGAATCAACGTTTTTGAGCTTATGGTTTTGATAAAGCATGGTATACACTCATGGTATTTGAAAGATGGAGAGAAAGAAAATAAACAATGATAATAAAATGGTAAAAATATGTTTACATGGTTATTAATTAGTTTTTATTATTGGTGGTTTATGAGTCCGTGGTTTTGTAACCCATGGTATTTGTAATATGGGATACAAAAAAGAAAACATACAATAATATTAAAATAAGTGAAATGATATGACTCTTGAGAGAAAAAACATCCATAAGTATTATAGCCCTCCCATTTGTAAAATGGTATATTATTATTTTTTCATGATGTAGACACCAAGGTCACTCTTTCAGTTTCTTGCAACATATTTTTGCGAATGAGCGTAGTTGACATCTCTTTCTCTTTAGAGATAAGCTACCACCATTCTAGCTAGTGTGTATTCTACAATATTATGCTATTCTATTAATTAATAAAAGTTGGGTTACACTATACTTATTTGTTCTCTGCTATAGTATAGTTTGTATCTCATTTCGTTCTCAATATTATCTGGATCCGTGGTATGAGAGCAATTTGTTGCTTGTTATTTCTTGGTGCATTTCCCTGACAAGGAAAGGGTATGGAGAGTTGGCTCTTGAGTTAGTGTCACTTGGGAACAATCGTTCTCACCAACCTAAGCRACCTCCCACAATGAAAGAAAAGAGAGATGACAAAGCATGAGATCCTTTCAAGATGTTGCTTGAGGAATCCCTCGCATGACAAAGTAATGAGATGATGGAAAAAATCACTCAGATCCTTTTACGACTATCAACAGTGGCCAATACATCTTTGACAAACAACCATTTTAGAGGTGTCGTGCCTTTCAAGGTACAAGTTAATTTTGATATCCCTTTATTTGAAGGCTAGATAGATGTAGATGCTCTAGAGAAATGATTGTATATGCTAGAAGGTTATTACTCTATCCAAAAATTTCCCAACAACGAAAAGTTCACCTTCGCACTCCTTAAATCCCTTCCCCATGTCCAAGCTTTGTGGGAAGGTTATTGGGAGAGGCACATCGTGGATAAATCTATGCCATTTGAGAAAGAATCCACCTGGGTGACCTTTGTGGATGCCCTCAAGGATGAGTTCTAAGTTGTTGGAAGCTATGATAGCCAGTATATGATATGGATGACTTTGCATCATGAAAGAGACCAAACAATGCGAGAGTATACCAACATCTTCCATACCATGAGCTCAAAGTTGGGTATTCAAGATTGTAAGAGACACCTGGTTTTGAAGTACCACAATGGCCTACACACGTACATCCAAACAAAGATGGATTTATTGGACATCTCCTCATTGGTAGTTGTTTATCGTTATACCATGAAAATTGAGCAGAGATTCAAGTAGAGGAATAAGCGAGAGTTCAAGTATGCAAATACACCACAATGAAAGCATGGTAAAGGTGATCCTAACACACAAAGAAAAAGGAGAGCCAATCTCACGAAAACCAACCCAAGCCATTGGTAAAGAAAGGTGATGGGAAGTCAAAGGACACCAAATACTGGTGTGAGTTATACAAGATCCCTTAGCACAACACTGATGAATGTTGCTAAAAAATGTCAATGTTGGCCGAGCTCAAAGAAAAATAATCAGACTCTGGCTCAGACTCTGATTTGGAACACACTAAAGGGAAACAGATCATCGATGCAGAACCCATTGCTATCATTGCGACCACAAAAATCCAACCAGAGGAGCTTGAGGAGGGGGAGCGTTGAACTTCCACTCATAGATGTGGGTGAAGGGGACCCCATTTCATTTCATTTCATTGTTGACAGCGAGAGTCAAAAGAACCTAATCTTAGTCGAGGTTGTCAAAATAATGAAGCTTCCGACAATGCCTCACCCCCAATCATACACCATCAGATGGTTGAGTTGGGGATGAGATATTCACATCAATGAGAAATGTCGCCTGCCTTATGACATCAATTCCTTCAAGGATCAGACATTGTGTGATGTTGCCCTACTAGAAGTCCGTGATGTTCTTTTAGGGCAACCATATATATATAGAAACGTCATGTTGTTTATGAGTTTCGTCCCTATAGTGTCATTGTTGCTTCGGGGGGTCAACTCTATAGGGTACTAGAGGTAGTTCCAACCATATTATTTCATTGATCTTGACAAAACAATTCCACAAAATAATCTCTAAAACCACAAAGTTTTTCCTCTTCACGATCCAGCTAGAAGGTGAACATAAGGTCATTGCAACCACCACAACCTCAGTGTGAGACCTTTCTACACAATAGAAGTAGGATGTCAAGATTGTAGAGGAGCACAAATATATTTTTGCTTCACCTACGGGGGTGCCTATGCACTGCCAAATCAAGCATTCCATTGACTTGGTACCCAATGCTCCCTTACCGAATGGTCCAATCTACATACGCTCTCTTCCAGAGAATGAGGAAATGAAGTGTCAAATTCATGAGCTCATCCAAAAAGGCCACATTTGACCGAGCTCCTCACCTTGTGGGAGCCCAATTGTGTTTGGGCAAAGGAAGGTTCCCTATGTTCAGCATAGCTATAACATAGCCCTTCACAGTTCTATTGGCCACAACCCCTTTTAAGTGTGCTTGGGGTTCTAGCCATTAGCCCCCATTGATGTAGTTTTTCTTGTTGCATCTTCACCAACAAAGTCCTCCCATGCTCAGATCGAGGCAAATCGTACAACCACATTTGTTGAATGGATCCAACACCTCCAACATTAGGTTTATGACATCCTTCAAAAGGATAATGCCAAGTATAAGTAGCAACACGACCAGCATCGGGTTCCACACAAGTTTCAGATTGGTGATAAGGTGTGGTTGCACTTATAGAAAGAGCGCCTCACAAGCCCGCATAGGAAGCTACGACCACTTCGATATGGTCCTTACACCATCACAAAGGTTGTGGGTGAAAATGATTTTGAATTGAGTATTCCTCCTTTCCTTAGCTTGCACACAGTGTTTAATGTGGAGTTGCTATGAAAATATTACCCACCTTTGTTGGACATCTTGGAGGTGGCTAAGGATTTGTCCCCTACCGAACTTAATCCTAATTGCATTGAGAAAGATTTAGTGGATCATATCATGGAGACCCAAATGAAAACCACCCTCCAATAGAACATACAACTCTATCATGTTGTCAAAGTAGGACAATTACTTCAGCAGGCAAGTGGCTCAGCAAGGTTCAGATTCAACAAAATTTTCTCCATATCCCGAGGGAACTTGTCAAAGCAAGATAATTACTTCAGAAAGGAAAGTGGCTCACCAAGGTTCAGATTCAACGAAAGTTTCCCCATATCCTAAGGGAACTTGACACAATGGGGATCATTGCTTTCCAAGGGGGGAGTAATGATTCAAGTGGATATTGGTGGTCATCCACCTCTTCCACTGAATCAACATTTTCGAGCCTATGGTTTTGATAAACCATGGTATACGCCCATGATATTTGAAAGATGGAAATAAATAAAATAAATAATAATGATAATAAAATGATAGAAAAATGTTTGCGCGATTATTAATTAGTTTTTACCATTGCTGGTTTATGAGCTTGTGGTTTTGTAACCCATGGTATTCATCCGCGGTATTTGTAAAACAAGACAAAGAAAAAAAACCATATAATAATATTAAACTAAGTGAAACCATGTGACTCTTGAGGGAAAAGGCATCCATAAGTACCATATATATGGGCCCTCCCATTTGTAAAATGATATATTATTATTCCTTCAAGATGTAGACAACAAGGTCACTCTTTCGACCTCCTGTAACATCTTTTTATGAATGAGCGTAGCCGACATCTCTTTCTCTTCATAGACAAGCTACCACAATTCTAGCTAGTTTGTATTCTACAATATTATGCTATTTTATTCATTAATAAAAGTAAATGGTTACACTGTACTTATGTGTTCTCAGCTATAGTTTTGTTTGTATTTCATTTCGTTCTCAATATAATTTGGATCATATGATCCCATGCAAAATTCATTCTCTTTGAACTTATTAATTTTCTCAAGTCAAATCAACACTTTAGCTTATCACACTAACTTGATTAGGAGTGTTAGTTATTGACTTGGCCTTCACTTCTCTATATTTTCTCTCATAAATCCATTTATTGTTCGATCTAAGAGAAATATTATCCTTAAAGGTGTGCTAAATTTTGCTCCATCTAACTTTCCAGTAGGTGTTGGTCAATGGTTATTAAAGTTGACTTAGTCACTACTCAAATTTAACTAGTTAATCTCCAACATTCCTTCCTTTGCCAAATTAATAATAGATCATTGCAACTCAAATATGTGTTCATTA
>SNQJ01S0011418.1:72518-85270 GCA_010110895.2 Picea sitchensis
ATGACATCCTTCAAAAGGATAATGCCAAGTATAAGTAGCAACACGACCAGCATCGGGTTCCACACAAGTTTCAGATTGGTGATAAGGTGTGGTTGCACTTATAGAAAGAGCGCCTCACAAGCCCGCATAGGAAGCTACGACCACTTCGATATGGTCCTTACACCATCACAAAGGTTGTGGGTGAAAATGATTTTGAATTGAGTATTCCTCCTTTCCTTAGCTTGCACACAGTGTTTAATGTAGAGTTGCTATGAAAATATTACCCACCTTTGTTGGACATCTTGGAGGTGGCTGAGCATTTGTCCCCTACCGAACTTAATCCTGATTGCATTGAGAAAGATTTAGTTGATCATATCATGGAGACCCAAATGAAAACCACCCTCCAATAGAACATACAACTCTATCATGTTGTCAAAGTAGGACAATTACTTCAGCAAGGCAAGTGGCGCACCAAGGTTCAGATTCAACAAAATTTTCTCCATATCCTGAGGGAACTTGTCAAAGCAAGATAATTACTTCAGAAAGGAAAGTGGCTCACCAAGGTTCAGATTCAATAAAAGTTTCCCCATATCCTAAGGGAACTTGACACAATGGGGATCATTGCTTTCTAAGGGGGGAGTAATGATTCAAGTGGATATTGGTGGTCATCCACCTCTTCCACTGAATCAACGTTTTCGAGCCTATGGTTTTGATAAACCATGGTATACGCCTATGATATTTGAAAGATGGAAATAAATAAAATAAATAATAATGATAATAAAATGATAGAAAAATGTTTGCGCGATTATTAATTAGTTTTTACCATTGGTGGTTTATGAGCTTGTGGTTTTGTAACCCATGGTATTCATCCGCGGTATTTGTAAAACAAGACAAAGAAAAAAAACCATATAATAATATTAAACTAAGTGAAACCATGTGACTCTTGAGGGAAAATGCATCCATAAGTACCATATATACGGGCCCTCCCATTTGTAAAATGATATATTATTATTCCTTCAAGATGTAGACAACAAGGTCACTCTTTCGACCTCCTGTAACATCTTTTTATGAATGAGCGTAGCTGACATCTCTTTCTCTTCATAGACAAGCTACCACAATTCTAGCTAGTTTGTATTCTACAATATTATGCTATTTTATTCATTAATAAAAGTAAATGGTTACACTGTACTTATGTGTTCTCTGCTATAGTTTTGTTTGTATTTCATTTCGTTCTCAATATAATTTGGATCATATGATCCCATGCAAAATTCATTCTCTTTGAACTTATTAATTTTCTCAAGTCAAATCAACACTTTAGCTTATCACACTAGCTTGATTAGGAGTGTTAGTTATTGACTTGGCCTTCACTTCTCTATATTTTCTCTCATAAATCCATTTATTGTTCGATCTAAGAGAAATATTATCCTTAAAGGTGTGCTAAATTTTTCTCCATCTAACTTTCCAGTAGGTGTTGGTCAATGGTTATTAAAGTTGACTTAGTCACTACTCAAATTTAACTAGTTAATCTCCAACATTCCTTCCTTTGCCAAATTAATAATAGATCATTGCAACTCAAATATGTGTTCATTATACTTCATTAGTCTTTCAATTTCTTTCCTCCACATAAAGTTCCTCATTGTCATAATTTGTGGATCCCTATTTATTTTAACCAATTTTTGCACTTGTCAAACTATGCAATATTACATCGCACTTTGTGAATTTACATTATTTCCAACACTCTCCCTTAATAAAAGGTTGTTTTCTTTCATTTCAAACATTTATATGATGTTTTGAAATATTTCTTTACTATAGTTCCTCTTGCAAACTTGTAATTTACTCTACACTTCTTCATGCAATTGCCTTGATTAATGAGAGCGTACTTCAATATGTTTCCTACTAGCATGAAACATAACATTCTTTGTTAATTAAATTGCATTCTAGTTATCACAAAATAAAGTTGTAGGAGTTTCTTGCATAACTCCAAGATTCATCAAGATTTACCTTAGCCAAATTGCTTCACATGTCGTAGTTGGTTCTCCTTTATCTTCAACTTCGGTAGAAAATAGTGTAGTGGTCTATTGCTTCTTTCTCCATGAGACCATTGCAATTCCTTTTAAAATGCATAACTAGATGTAGATCTTCTATCACCTCCACACTCAACCTAAATAGAATCAATGAATCCATCTATCTATAATTATTTACTCTTTTGCATATTCCCATCCAAAATATAAAGTTCCTTTGATGTTTTGTAATATTCTCTTTCTGACCTTCCAATGACTCATCTTACATTCTACCACATACCTCAATACTTCACCAGCTATAAAACTAATGTCAAGTCAAGTAATGGTTAGATATATTATATTTCACACTATTTGTTTTTATAAAGTTGTGTTTATTAGCTTCTCTTCTCCATCCTTGTTCAATTTCTCTCCTACTTGTGTAGGAGTATCCATTGGCTTACCATCACTCATCTTGAACTTCTTCAATAAATCACTAGCATACTTGGTATAAGATAGAAATATTGACTCAAATTTATACTGAAACTTCATGTCAGTAATGTAAGACTCCAATGTCTATCATCTCAAATATTTTCTTCAAGTATTGTTTCAACTCAACAACTATGTTGTCACAAACTATGGTCACCATACTTAGCCTCCTTCAGTTAGTCAGTCATACACAAACTATGAAATAACTCACTAGAATTAACCTTCTTCAACATACAAGTTTTATAAAAGGCATTCCTAAATCTTCTTTCTTTGATGTACTCATTAATCCAAGAGAACCAAGACCTCTAGACTTTGCATAATTTGGAAACTTGAAAGATTTTTTGTATGTAAGAAGTCAAAATAGTTAGTTTATGTTGAAATCGATGATTTGGGTGAATCTAGAATATCACTATTTCTAATCCCCTAGGTCTTGGGTCATTACATTACTATTTCTATAATATTGTGGTCATTCTTGGTTGGCTAGGCTCATTATTTGTAATTTTAACCTTCGTCTCCTATATATACAAGAAAATCTAGTTTTAGGATTCAATAAGCGTTATTTGCAAACATAAGGTGTAAAGGAAGCTTCCCCTCTTGAAGTGGCATTGGTATTCATTCATTTTTTCACTTTCAAGTTGTGACATTACTTATGATTTCTAATTTTATGTTATTTGGGATATTTGGTCCATAAAATTTGGTATCACAATGGGCAATCCTTGGTTTGGCTTTGTCAAAGGAGTCATCTTATCATATTGAGTCTAAATTTTTTTTCGGTTATTTTCAGTGAGTGAAATTTCCAGGGTGGACAAAGGACATAGCAAAGTACATAGGTAAAATTTCAAAATCCGATTTACTAAATTTTCAGACTTATAAGCTATACAAGTCGGGGATTTTGTCTAGTCCTCAAATTAGGTTTAAACAAGTGGTTTTTGTAAAATAGTCACATCTAGAGCTTGCGAGATCTAAATCTAATGCCATTAGTGGTATTCGAAAGAATATGGACCATAGTGTTTCATGCCCAAATTTCAAACCTTTAAGGGAAATATTGGTGATGTAGCAATCCATACATGTTTGTTCTCTTGAAATAGGGAAAAACCAACATGTTCTAGTAATTTAAGCATAACTTTCTCTTGGAAGGTCCAAATTGCAAGGTATTAGTGGAAATATAAAGAGGACATCTCAAAGTAAATCATTTAATATGTTTGGAAACGTATGTTCTAGTAATTGGTGTATTTGTAACAAGTTCAAGGTCAACTAGCATAGAAGACCCCAAATCAAGGCTTAGAAGTTAGTCAAATAAAATTATCATAACTTTTGATTGGAAGCTTGGTTTGTGGCGACTATAAAAGGGTTAGGAATTGGAATTAGAGGGGAATATATAGGTATTAATTTTGGTATCATTTGAGGACAAATTGTTGAACAAGGACCATTATCATGGGGAGAAACAAGATTATCTTTGTAGGCGCAACAAAAGTGGAAGAATTTTCCAAGAGAGATCATGTAATTCCTCATTAATTGGAAGAACCTATTGACATAAGTTGAAACTTGGAAGGATGAGTTCTTCACACATAAGCATCTGCAACTAATCAAGCATTGAGGGAAACACTTGTTTGAAATGGCAACACATGTTGGGCCCTTAGTATTGGGCAATTACATTGTTATTTCTATATTATTGTGGTCATTATCGGTCGACTACACTCATTATTTGTGATTTTACCCTCGTCTCCTATATATATATATACCAAGGAGATCTATTTTATGAATCATCAAGAGCTATTTGTAAACATAACGTGTAAAGTGGGTTCCCCCCATGAAGTGGCATTGCTATTCATTCACTTTTAGTCATTCTCAAGGTGTGTCATTACTTATCATTTCCATTTTCTATGTTATTTGGGGTATTTTGTCAACAACAATTACTATTTTTTTTTACTAACCATGTTGGAGGTAAGGATGGTTTACCATTGTAGTTACACCAAGGTTGGTCATTGTTGTCATTGGCCAAGGAATCGATCCCATAAATCATTTAGTTTGGATGGACATCTCCTCGGGTTAATAAATATTTATGCCTCTAATAATGTGGATGAGAGAGTGATATTGTGGGACTGGTTGGCCAAAGAACTCCTGGAAGCCACATAGATGTTGTGTGGTGAATTTAACAACATTGAGATGCAAGAGGAAAAGGAAGGCATGCTACCATCTCAAATGTCACAAAGGAATAAACATGCTGGAATGACCTAAAGGATATTACTTGGGCTCTATGAACCTAAGAAATTTCGGTGAGGAGGCTCTCTTGAGCTTTAGTTTAGCTAGTCCAATTTCCAAAATGGTAATATTAGAGGGTTGAAATAACTTGATAGAGAAATTCTCATTGAACACTATTTTTTTTAATATAATGGAAGAATATTGGTGTAGGTACTATTGGACCTTACTATTTTAGACCACCAACAAATTATTTTTCTCTCTCCCAGGGAATTTCAAAAAATTAGATTCCAAAAACAAAGTTCATTATTAATGTGTCTCATATTAAGTAGTTATATTGTACTAATAAGGTTGCCAAGGATATCTTGAATTTAATTCCTAAGCCCAAAGGCAATAAAGGATGGCCTATTTGGTGGGAAGACACTACCAAGTAGTTTGCAACCTTTCTACGTGGCTATGGAATGAAACTTGTTATTGTTACAATACACAAGACACAAATTCATAACTAACGAGTAAGATGAATTGGCCAAATAACTACAACTTAACCCCTTGAATGAGTATATTCTGACCCAAGTAGCTAAACTAATACACTTCCAAGATGAAAGGCATATACAAAGCACAAGCTACACAAATTTGATTTAGAGTGCACTAGATTAAGTCAGGATACATGACTACTAAATTAATTTTCAAATCTTTAGACATGAAGGAGACAATGAAGTGGATGAGAGGGATAGAAAACTCTATGGGTTAGGTGACATATTGTGAAGAGATTGAAATAGAATTTGTCAATCATCTTAAGGTGGTATTTCAATTGCAGGGAAGGACAAAAGAAATAAAGTTGGCCATGCAAACTATGTTCAGACACAGGTTTCACATCCACTATAACTTGAATAACATTGTCTCTATGAACAAGAGTTGATATTTAATGGATTGAGAACTTCATTGAAAGAAATGGTTGATTATAACTTACTAGGCCTCAATGGATTTTTGTGCAAGTTGGATAAAAACACATGAAAATTTATTGTTCCTTACCTGCTACAAGTATATAATAAATTTATATAGACTCATTGGTTAAGAAGTTGCATCAATAAAGGGATTATCATATTCATACCCAAGCTTGGGGACCCTGTGTTTATTACTATACGGTGCACAAAATATGTTGAACATGTCATACAAAATCCTAGCCAAAGGTTTGGTGTTGTGCCTAAAGCACATTCTCCCTAAGATCATTACACCTAAGTAGATATGTTTTACTTGAGGCTGATACATTCTTGGCAATGTAATTTTTTATGTAACTCAATAGATATAAAACAGAATATAGATATTTCAAAGCCCTTAAATTTTGAAATAAATCAAAGCATTCACACAAAATAATCAACACGAGAATTGTAGAGAAAACCCTTGAGGTAGGATAACATTATGAATTATTCCTTAAGGAAAGAAAACAATCCACAAACAATGATTGCTTATCTATTGTAATATTCTTCACAATACATCATTACATTGCTTATACTTCTTTATAGAATACTATATACCTCATAGGAACATTCTGGAGATTGAACTTTCTAGTAGGCTGGGCCTCCTAGTAAGCCTTCTTACATTTATTTCTTTCACACTACTACATGAGCCTTATTTACTGGAAATGGCCACCATACATAACAATACATATCCACCTATTTATTATTATTCCCCTTGGGTGTCTTCCTAGATACCCCATATTATCCCCCCAGGTACACTACATTCCATCCCCCTTTTCATGTTTCGTCCTCAAAACATGGGAATAAGCCATACAATATGATTGGACAAGAAATGCAGCCAGATGGTACCAAGCATGAGCATCTATCCCTCTAAGTGAAATGTGAACATGGGGTCCAAATACTTCCTTCCCACCTTGAGTTGGACTCCCATTGCTCCTTGTTGTGCTACTGTGATATCTTCATGCATTATTGTGATTCTTCCATGTACCTCTCAATTGGTTGTCTTTCCGGTGCCATGTTGGTCCATAATAAGTTTGATGACGCCCATGCCCTTGCCTTGATGATTGTTGCTTTTCTAGGTGGTGTGGGTGGAGATATACATCGTCCTTAGCTCTCAATTTTTTTGGCTTGGACTCTTCAACATGGTGTTCATTTGAGGGTTTTATCTCCTTAGCTTCCTCTTTGTGCCCTTCCTAGGGATTTTCTTCATATGCTTATGTAGGCTCCTCGTTTGATGCATCCTTAGACTCTACAATTATTTTCCCTGCAATAACTTCATTAGGTGTCCCTGTGGGCCCTTATTTTTTACTGAGATATATATCTTGCAATGTGATTTCTTTTTCTTGTACCAAAGTTTTATAAACTTCTTTTCCACATTAATATTAATTGTAGAACTTGATTCCATCCAAGGATATCCAAGAATAACATCCACATCATTCATATCTATAGCATGGAAATCATAATGCAACACATATTTATCCATGGTAAGCTTCAAATCTTAAAAATATGACATTTTTATCTTCAACTTATATGCTTTGAATATGCTTTGCAAGAACTTGCAATCTTTTAGCCAAGTTAATATTGATGAAATTATGTTGACAACTAGGGTTAATAGAAACAATAGCATTCTCTTGTTGAATACATCCATGAAGCTGTAAAAATATAAACCCTCCGTGCTCTCTTTATAATTTTTATTAACATGAGACCATCTTGTCATAGTCAATCAACCTCCACCATTGGAAAACATCACCTTTAAAACTTACATTAAATTTCCATTCATTTCCCCATATTGACTTCTTTTCTTTTATGTATTCTTCAATAGCATGACCATCATTTTTTCCTATAAAATACAAAATCTTGCTTGGAAGAAAATCATCGACCAAAACTAGGCTTTATAACTTGCTTTTCAACGGAGCTCCTTGAGGCCGCTAAATTAAAATGGGCATAACTATGGCTATACTTGTTTGATTGGCTATTATGACCACAATTATGAAACACCATGTTATTATGACCACAATTATGAAACTCCATAACCACTTTGCATATTCGTGTTGGTTTGATTGAAATCTAATCCCTCTGGCAAAATAAATTTGATATACAAATCACATAGTCATTCGTGGGAAAATCCTAAAATAGTTGATTTTAAATCCACAATATATTCACTTCTTGGACTTCGTTTTGGACATATTTTTTTGAAATCGGTTGTTTTTCTAAGAGGAACTCAAACATTCAACCAGGTTCTGCAAATTCTACTAAAAACGTTTTGGAAATTAATCTAAAATCTGTCACCCTATTTTTTCACTTAAAATTTTGGAAAAAGGAAAACAAATCTTCCTTTTTGGGCCCAAGAAAGAGCTCTAATACAATATGTTATGTAATTCAATAGATCTGAAATAGATTAGAGATATTAAATCACTTAAATTCAGAAATAAATCAAAGCATTCACACAAAATAATCAACACAAGAGAATTGTAGAGAAAACCCTTGAGGTAGAGTAACACCATGAATTATTCTTTAAGGACGAAAAACACTCCACAATAAATGATTGCTTATCTATTACAATATTACATTGCTTACACTTATTTCTATAATACTAGATCTACCTCCTAGGAACATTATTTACTAACCTTCTAGTCAACATTTTTACATTTATTCCTTTCACACTACTACATGGACCTTATTTACTAGAAATGGCCTCCATACATAACAATACATATCCACCTATCTATTATTATTTCACTTGGGTACCTCACTAGGTGCCCCATATTACCCCCCTATGTACACTACATACTTGCAATTTGGGAAGGGATGGAAATGGTAGAGAAGGTTATGCCATTGTAATGGTCATTCATCATTACAATGTTGCAGACTCTTGGGTTTGGGCCTTTCTTCAACAAGGTAGTAGAAAATCTTTGTAGGGGCTAACATTGTTTATCCATAAACCAAACATGATATGAATAAATAATTCTCTATAGGTCTATTAGACAACACTATCCACTTGCACTAATTGTGATAGTTGTTGAAGCTCTTGGACACCTCCTTAAAAAAAAATGGCTAAAAGGTTTCTAGGATTGATAGTGAGCAGTTGATAAATTCCCATCTTCCAAATGATTCTTTTGACCATTTTGGGGGAAAAGGGAGCCCTCTCTAGTATGATGGATTCCTTGCAAGTCTAAATATGAGGCCTCTTGGTTAAAACTTCAAATATCCAAGATTCAATGCGTTTGTTTGAGCTAGAAGGAGACATTGGACTATTTTGTGGTCTAAGGATGGGTCTGGATTCAACATGATAAAAAATTTAATTTTCTAGGTATCCCCTTTGCCTTCCATGCATCCCCTATAAAATCTTAATCTTTGAGAGGATTTTCTTCAAAGTGTAGCAAATAAGATTGATGAATGGCTTATCAATCTATGCCCCTATCTATAAAATGTCAAACCCATACTAAGGTGTTAGGAGCCACTCATGTGTATTATTATTCCACATGTTGGGTTCCCTCTAGTGCTAGGGCTTATCAATATGAGAGAAATTACTTAGAAATTTCATTTGAGATAATTCCAAGGGAGAAAAGGTTTTTTATAGAGTCAATTGCAAGCTTTATTGTGTGTATAAGGAGGGGAGGAATGTGAATAATCTCCACCTATTCTCATACTCAAGCACTTTGTGCTAAATGAGTTATCAAGGTACTAGATGGGGATGAAGCTTGGAAAAGTATTCTTATAAATTGTATTACTTCTAGTGCTTCTTTAGGCCAAAGATTGTGGGGAAAATTGACTCCACATACCAAACTGTTCACTCCCTTGTTGTTATTATTGAGGAGAAATATGTAGCTAACAATGTTTGGAAATTCTAAAAGAGGTTATAAGCCCATTGGAAAGATTGGAAATGGAGCATCATAAAAAGTTTTAAGAAATACAAGTCTACAACTGGCTAGGTGGATTTCAAACCCAAGTTGAATGTGAAGATAATAAATTCTAGAGGTTTATAAATAGGTGGATTTCATGCCCAAATTGAATGTAAAGATAAATACACTCTCGAGATTTAAATCTAAATTAGAGACATGTCTATACAAACCGAAATTCATTTGGAAAGCCCCTTTGGAGCTTATGATGGCTTGCCTTACCCTATCCTTAATTCAAGTTGTCCTACTTGTGGGCCAAACACTTAAATATCCCAGTGTCCTTGGTCAAGGAAAAATGAAACCATGAAACATTTGTTATGAGCTTGTAAGTTTACTAAGTGATCAGTTATGTAGGAACACAATGAAATCTGGAAATACACATATGAGAGATGCAGTGGAAATAAGACTCATTTCATTAATAACAAATCGAAATATGCTTACAGACAGAATGGAAAATAAACTAGCTAGGGCACTAGTAGCTTATCTCGAGAAGAGATGTTCTTCTTCATCACATGAAGATGATTACAATGAGGGCTCTGAAGGCCCTTTTACAATGAGCAGGAATGCCAAAATTCATGAACATCCAAAACCTAACCCTAGGAGATGGCGTAAAAGTCGCATTAGAAACCCTAGGAGATGAAGCGCCAAAAGTCACGTGGGCCCCGTTTGGGTAAGTTAGTACATCAACTTCCCGGGGTCGTAACTTTTGCATAGAATCTCCGTTTTAGGCGTGTGATAGCTCGTTGGAAAGGTATCGTCGAGGAGATTCATTTTGGGGGCTCAATCATACCTTCGGCTATCATTGAGAACCTCGATCTCAAAAAAACCTTCATTTAGGCCTTCAAAATGGCCCCGGAAGTTAAAACCTGCTAAAAATAGTAAATTGCCAAAATTGCCAGAAAACTGTTTTGAGCCATTCGGAAAAGGTGGGTGGCCACCGATATCCACCTGGATCACTAAGTCTATATGGAATTTCTATATGGAATTAGGCCCAAAATTTTTGTCTCAAGTTTACACTGTTTACCATTTCCTGGAAATCCTCCCTTTCAGGGGATTCTCTTCCTTGGGCAGTGGACTTTTGCAGTGCATGGCAACTGATGTGAGTGATTTGGAAAACACAATCCATCTCTATTCGCAAATGTTCAATGTAACACGTATTTTACATGACATGATGGCTCCATAATCTATGAACATCTCTGTTCAAAAATGCACAATGTAACACATATTTTACATGACATGATGGCTCCATAATCTGTGAACATCTAAGTGTAGGTGATGAAAGTAAAGATGGAGATAGCATAGTTAATGGACTTTTGAACCACAACACCGTGAATATCTTCATTTCAAGCATCTCATTCCAAATCTTCTGGTTGGCACATTCATCATAGAGCAAGTCAAGTTTTTGGTTAGTGCACATGAGCTGGCCTCCACTTCAGGCTCCGAAGTTTCAAAATTTGATAAATTAAGGGAGTGCCTCTCTCTATTGATGCTCTAGATTATGTTATTTTCTATCTTTGGTACTATGAACTGTGTTGTTTAAATGACGCTTTTAGTTTAACCTTGTGGACATTTTTTAAAAATCGATGGTGAGGTTCCTGGTCGATAGTCACCATGCTCTTGTTGATGTTCTGGATCATGTTATTTTTTGTGATACCTTTGGTACTATGAACTGTATTGTTTTGTGTTACTTTGGTACTATAAACTGTATTGTTTATATGATGTTTTTCATTTAGGCTTGTGTGACTTCACTTGTTTTCATCGACGATAAGTTTTCACCAAGCTCCTCACATCCCATAGCTAGAGAGGGATCCAGGGCAAACATGTATCCACTCTATGACCTTATGGGGAGAAAATCCCTGTCGGACCAAGTGGTCTTCTAGCTTGAGGGCTTTTATAAAATACATGTATCATGTAAAATTTCTCAATACATTAAAATATATAGTGTTTTCAAGTACATGTACATAGAGTAGATAATCAACCAAAAAACTTGAGGCCACATCAAAAGTTGTTCCTTCTAAAAGGAAAGATAATATCCATCTCTACAAGAAGCAAGTGAACCAAGTCCATACTAAATAGCTTCCACATCAAACATGATAGCATCTTTACGAGAACAACACAAAGTTTACCGCAAAAGATTACTAAGGAAATACAAAGACTTCAAAAATAAAAAAAACTATCTCCAAAAAGAAGAGCAAAGATCATTAATAGAGATAGAGGTAGTATGAAGGGCCCTCATGTCCTTCAATCCACTTGTTGTATATAACCATCCCCTCCAAAGCTTGTAGATCTTTTTTGGAGAGTGCATCTGCTTCCACATTCTAATCTCTTAGCAAATGTTCAAATCTGATGGTATTGAAAGATTTGATTAAATCCCCGATCCTATCCTTCCAGCCCAAAAGTGCAGGAGCATTTAAGTTTCCCCTGCAATTTAGCCACTCAATTACAACTTTTGAATCACCAAAAACTTGTAGTTGATCTAGTCCCAGGCGAATTGCCAAAGTTAAAGTCACCCAAGCACCTAAAAGTTTAGCCCTTGAATTTGTACCAGTGCCACAATTAAAAATCCACTTGTAGCTAGTGTCCTCATTGATTTTTATAACACCTCTTGCCCCACTCAGATTCCCATTTTCTTGGGCTGCACCATAAAACCACCCCACATTGGGCAGAGTAAAAACATGAGTCTTTAAGATCCTAGGACCCTTCCCTTTCTGAGACCCCACATCTTCATAGGTTTTTAGCAATCCCAACATTTTTAGAACCACCGATTGTAAAGAAGGATTAGAATTTTCAAAGACTTTTTTGTTTCTTTCCAGCCAAATGCATCAACAGGCCAAGGAGGGCAAAGTTCTGTAAGTCCACTCGTTTTTTGTCCAGCTAGCATAACAATCTGATAAAGTGTCACCTTCCCAAGATGTGCTTGTATGGAGAACATAGTATAACTTCTACCACACCTGAAGAGTAAAGGAACACTTAACAAACATGTGCAAGACATACTCCAAAGCCCGAGAGCACAGCGAGAAAAGGCTTGGTCCTTCCCAACCTTTTTTGATAAGATTATCCCAAGTAAGGATTTTTTCCTCCACAGTGAGCCATGCGAACATTCTAATATTTAAAGCAATATCCCAAGACCATAACTCCCTCCTCCAACCAACTAACTGTTGCTGCCATTTTTTTTTGTAAAGCATTATAAACATTGTTAACAGATAGTAATC
>SNQJ01S0011418.1:85280-95399 GCA_010110895.2 Picea sitchensis
AGGAGATGAAGCGCCAAAAGTCACGTGGGCCCCGTTTGGGTAAGTTAGTACATCAACTTCCCGGGGTCGTAACTTTTGCATACAATCTCCGTTTTAGGCGTGTGATAGCTCGTTGGAAAGGTATCGTCGAGGATATTCATTTTGGGGGCTCAATCATGCCTTCGACTATCATTGAGAACCTCGATCTCAAAAAAACCTTCATTTAGGCCCTCAAAATGGCCCCGGAAGTTAAAACCTGCTAAAAATAGTAAATTGCCAAAATTGCCAGAAAACTGTTTTGAGCCAGTCAGAAAAGGTGGGTGGCCACCGATATCCACCTGGATCACTAAGTCTATATGGAATTTCTATATGGAATTAGGCCCAAAAGTTTTGTCTCAAGTTTACACTGTTTACCATTTCCTGGAAATCCTCCCTTTCAGGGGATTCTCTTCCTTGGGCAGTGGACTTTTGCAGTGCATGGCAACTGATGAGAGTGATTTGGAAAACACAATCCATCTCTGTTCGCAAATGTTCAATGTAACACGTATTTTACATGACATGATGTCTCCATAATCTATGAACATCTATGTTCACAAATGCACAATGTAACACGTATTTTACATGACATGATGGCTCCATAATCTGTGAACATCTAAGTGTAGGTGATGAAAGTAAAGATGGAGATAGCATAGTTAATGGACTTTTGAACCACAACACCGTGAATATCTTCATTTCAATCATCTCATTCCAAATCTTCTGGTTGGCACATTCATCATAGAGCAAGTCAAGTTTTTGGTTAGTGAACATGAGCTGGCCTCCACTTCAGGCTCCGAAGTTTCAAAATTTGATAAATTAAGGGAGTGCCTCTCTCTATTGATGCTCTAGATTATGTTATTTTCTATCTTTGGTACTATGAACTGTGTTGTTTAAATGACACTTTTAGTTTAACCTTGTGGACATTTTAAAAAAATCGATGGCGAGGTTCCTGGTCGATAGTCACCACGCTCTTGTTGATGTTCTGGATCATGTTATTTTTTGTGATACCTTTGGTACTATGAACTGTATTGTTTTGTGTTACTTTGGTACTATAAACTGTATTGTTTATATGATGTTTTTCATTTAGGCTTCTGTGACTTCACTTGTTTTCATCGACGATAAGTTTTCACCAACCTCCTCACATCCCATAGCTAGAGAGGGATCCAGGGCAAACATGTATCCACTCTATAACCTTATGGGGAGAAAATCCCTGTCGGACCAAGTGGTCTTCTAGCTTGAGGGCTTTTATAAAATACATGTATCATGTACTTTTTTTTTTCAGCAGAAAATTTCTCAATACATTAAAATATATAGTGTTTTCAAGTACATGTACATGGAGTAGATAACCAACCAAAAAACTTGAGGCCACATCAAAAGTTGTTCCTTCTAAAAGGAAAGATAATATCCATCTCTACAAGAAGCAAGTGAACCAAGTCCATACTAAAGAGCTTCCACATCAAACATGATAGCATATTTACGAGAACAACACAAAGTTTACCGCAAAAGATTACTAAGGAAATACAAAGACTTCAAAAATAAAAAAAACTATCTCCAAAAAGAAGAGCAAAGATCATTAATAGAGATAGAGGTAGTATGAAGGGCCCTCATGTCCTTCAATCCACTTGTTGTATATAACCATCCCCTCCAAAGCTTGTAGATCTTTTTTGGAGAGTGCATCTGCTTCCACATTCTAATCTCTTAGCAAATGTTCAAATCTGATGGTATTGAAAGATTTGATTAAATCCCCGATCCTATCCTTCCAGCCCAAAAGTGCAGGAGCATTTAAGTTTCCCCTGCAATTTAGCCACTCAATTACAACTTTTGAATCACCAAAAACTTGTAGTTGATCTAGTCCCAGGCGAATTGCCAAAGTTAAAGTCACCCAAGCACCTAAAAGTTTAGCCCTTGAATTTGTACCAGTGCCACAATTAAAAATCCACTTGTAGCTAGTGTCCTCATTGATTTTTATAACACCTCTTGCCCCACTCAGATTCCCATTTTCTTGGGCTGCACCATAAAACCACCCCACATTGGGCAGAGTAAAAACATGAGTCTTTAAGATCCTAGGACCCTTCCCTTTCTGAGACCCCACATCTTCATAGGTTTTTAGCAATCCCAACATTTTTAGAACCACCGATTGTAAAGAAGGATTAGAATTTTCAAAGACTTTTTTGTTTCTTTCCAGCCAAATGCATCAACAGGCCAAGGAGGGCAAAGTTCTGTAAGTCCACTCGTTTTTTGTCCAGCTAGCATAACAATCTGATAAAGTGTCACCTTCCCAAGATGTGCTTGTATGGAGAACATAGTATAACTTCTACCACACCTGAAGAGTAAAGGAACACTTAACAAACATGTGCAAGACATACTCCAAAGCCCGAGAGCACAGCGAGAAAAGGCTTGGTCCTTCCCAACCTTTTTTGATAAGATTATCCCAAGTAAGGATTTTTTCCTCCACAGTGAGCCATGCGAACATTCTAATATTTAAAGCAATATCCCAAGACCATAACTCCCTCCTCCAACCAACTAACTGTTGCTGCCATTTTTTTTTGTAAAGCATTATAAACATTGTTAACAGATAGTAATCCTGAGTTGACACCACCAGTCCAGATTAATAAGTCTTCTCTTTGCTAGAGTTGAACCCTCGATCCAACTAAAACCTTACAGAAGGAGCTCCATTAATTTGCTAGAGCACCCGAAAGGCCCAAATCCAAGCTACTTTTCCATTGAGCAATAAAACATCCCTGCAAATTCTGTGCCCTTGCTTGATAGATATACCTGATATTCTTATTTTTTAGAGCTAATATGAGATCCCGTGTAAGCAAAGAAGGGTTTCCAATACCCAAAATCTTGTCTTGGCATATTAAAACAGATTTCCCATTTCCAGGATACTAACTTAACCAATGAGTGATAAGAGGAAGAGACTTTAAAAGGTTTTTCTAGGTTTGCGAGGCCAGTGGCTAAGTTGTCGAAGTCAAATTGAGCGAGGTTGAGATAGAAAAATAGGGTAGATATTTATCCTTAATCACCCTGTACAAGATCCATTCCTTTGTCAAAACACGCCACAAAGAGTTTGCAGCCAGCGCACGATTAAAATGGAAAATGTTTCTAAGCCCCCATCCACCAAAAGATTTCAGTTTTGCAATCACCTCCCAGTTGTAGAGATGGAAGTGATGATCCGAGCCACCTCTTGACCAAAGGAAATCATAGATCATCTGACGAATTTTATTAAGCACTAAGTTAGGGACCACCACAAGAGACATCCAGTATACCGACTGTGATTCCAACACCAATTTTATCAAAAGACAATGGCCGCCAAGGGATAACCACCTATTGCACCAATGACCAATTTTGTATTCTATCTTTGAAAGGAGCCATCTCCAATCATCAAACTTTAATTTTTCAGCTTTTAAAAAGTATCCCAAGTATCTAAAGCCCTTCGCCAAATCAAAAAAATTAAAAGAGAAGACTTCTTTAAACTTGTCCAGTAACTCCCCTTGAATACCCGAATGATAAAAAGTAGATTTGCACAGGTTTACTTTCAAGCCCGAGGCACCACAAAACAACTTCAGAAGAGTGTTTGTCTCCGACCACTCTTCTAGGGAGGCCGTTGACATGATTAAAATTTCGTCCACAAAAAATAGATGGAGAATTTTAACAATGTTGGAAACCTTCACCCCCGACAAACTTCCCTCATTCTGGACTTTTTTCAGCAACAGGCTAAAACTTTCCATAACAAAAATGAACAATAAGGGCGACAAAGGGCATCCTTGCCTAAGGTCACAATCACTACGAAATAAAGAAGAGGCCTTCCTGTTTATAAGAACAACAAAAGAAGAACTGACAACACAACTCATGATCTAGTTTATAGAGGACAAACTGAACCCCGTTTGAATAAGAATCAATCTTAGAAAATCCCAGTTTACACAATCATAAGATTTCTTTAAGTCCAACTTTAACATTAGTGCCTGAAGCTTTTTCATTTTAATATTGTAAAGACATTCTTGTGCCATCCCAATAGTGTCCAAGATCTGCCTGCCTTTTAAGAAGCCGAGTTGTTCACTTGACAGTGACCTCGAGAGAATAGGATTTAATCTATTTGTTATCACCTTCGTGATCAATTTATAACATAAATTGCATAACATGATGGGTCTGTAGTCACCAAGGTTCGAAGGCTTATTTTCCTTTGGAATCAGCGTAAAAAAAGTATAATTTAAGGAACTTTGGACCTTTCCTCTGATCCTCGAGTCCTCCACAAGTTCTAGTAGATCATCACCAAGTAAATCGAAGAACTGAGTAAAAAATTCCACCGTCTAGCTATCGGGGCCTGGACTCTTGTCTTTGGCAAAGTGTTTTAGTACCTCTCAAATCTCTGACTTAGTGCATGGCCGATCAAAGAGAGGAGTATCCTCCTCATTTACAAAGCATGGAAAGAGACTAGATGTGTAAGCTTGGTCCACTGGGGAGGGAGGATCGCCAAGTTCAAACAAAATTTTAAAACCTCTAATAGCTTCTCTTTTTAGGGCTTCTTTCCCCCTATGAGAATGGCCATCCTTGTCCAAAATCTCCCAAATATGTTTTTTGTTTTATTGAGCACAAGCAAAATTATGAAAATACCTTGTATTCTGATCACCACTTTTCAGCCAGGTTGCTCTGCTCCTTTGTCTCCAAAGTTCTTCATCAAGGAGAAGTAAAGAATTATGTTCCGCCTCCAAGTTTTTAATATGGCAGTCGAAATTCAAGTCCCTCCCATCCCTTGGGATCGATTGGAGAGCCGCATTCAACTCCTCCTCCAACTTCTCTAATCTAAGGATTTTTTCACTTCTCTGAAGTCGAGCCCAATATTTATTCCGTTTTTTTAGCTCTTTTAGCTTCCACACAAATCTAAGTTGAATATCTTCCATTAAAAAGCCTTGATCCATCTAAACCTCTTTAACCAAACTCATAAACTATGCCTCCTTCAACCAGGAAGAATTAAATTTAAAAGGGTAGGCCGTGGGAAAATGCTAAAAATCAAATTGAGCAACCACCAGAGCATGATCTGAAATGTATGGGTACTCCACCCAGGATCTGAAGCGGCCTGATTGACATAAAATATTCTCCGCAGCTAAAATATGCTTTTAGCAATGCAGTCAGCCCCTGCTCTCCCATTTCTCCAAGTTGGGACCAAGACATCCAGGTGCAAATCCACTAAATGATGTGCCTGGAACAAGTCTTTAAAGAAGCCCGCCAATTTGTCCAAATGTGTTGAAGCTCCCCAGATCTCATCCGCTCTAGTAGTGAGATTAAAATCGCCTGCAACAGTCAAATTATTAGAAGCCAACAAACCTCAAGTTTCCACTTGCTCCCAGAAAGCTTTCCTTTTGCTACAAGGCCCATAAACATTGAACAATTTAATATGACTGTTATTCTCGAATGAAATTCCCGACAACAGAATACCTCCACAACAGATAAAAGTATTCAAAACAAACTTATTTGGATCTGGTCCATGGTTCTATCATGGAGTACACTCTCCCACCCAAATCTATTTTTTGGGCATGAAATGTGGACGTATTATTCAAAGGGATTCCTTAGCACACATGCAATAGTTTATGAGTTTATGGAGGTCACCCTACCATCTCATAACCTTACATCCATGAAGGGAATAATCTTTTCTAGTCCTCACCCCTAAAAAACGGCTCCACATAGGGACACCTCTTCAATAGTAGATGCAAATCATCTATGTAGCATCATTCACACTCTAACTAGAACTTTTACACATGCCTTAATACATCAATCTAGGGTTCCCACTTTTTAGTTGGATGACCACATCTCATTGCCCAAATATGGAGGGAAAATGTAAAATGAATTGTTAGATTCTTGGATATGCAACATCACATGATATTTCAAGAATAAAGACGTGTATGTAGATGAAAAAATAGAATCACTTTCCTCTTGTAAGTAACTACTTGGAAGGTGAGGCACAAGCATGGTGGCACTCTCACATAGAAAATATAGAACTTTACATTGAGTTCAATGAGGACGTTGCAACCAATTCCTTGTCTAGACCCATCACCATCTAGGACTCCTTATTCCTTTTCTCTTAGATAATGATTTTATCCTCCAAGCTAGCTAAAGAATTTGATTAGTAGATGGTTGTATATGCGACAAGCCCTAGTCCAAAACCATCCAAAAGTACATTGAGTGTTTTTACAAACTCATAATAGAGCTCTAGATCATATATTTTGAACATGTAGTTATTCTCAAATTCAATTTTGGTTTGTTAGTGGTTTTTCAGCATGAAGTGGCATTATTTGATAGTACTACCTTAGGCTAAGCCTTTATTCTATCCCTATCTATGGAACACAAAATTAACACTTGTCTATGTTCTCCTATTGATTTTCTTCCTCCTACTCGTGCTCATTACTCTAGTACATTACAACAACCCCCCCTATAAACCTAACCCTAGATCCCTACTCCCTCAACACTAGTGTCACTACCAAAAATATCATTATCATGATGATTCTCATTGTCAAGTCTTACAACAAAAATTATCCTCCAAGACACTATACAATAACGAGCAAATTAAAAAATCCATGACTAAAACCTTTTCTTGTTAGCATCACCCAACTCCTCTTGAAATTCCTACTACACTCAACCACTCCTTTCTCATATTGATGGAATAATACTCATGTCAATCTCCCGATCTCCTTTTCACTGCTAATTTCTAGATAAAGGACCAATTGGCCACTCTTATTCTTGATAATAGTAGTCAAAAGAACCTTATTTCCTAGGATTTGGTCGACCATCTCCAACTCCCAATCAACAACCATCTCTCCCCTTACCATTTGAGTTGGGTACAAAAGGTTGTTCCTCACCCAATCAACAACAATCCCTCACATTACCATTTAAGTTGGGTACAAAAGGTTGTTCCTCACTTGTTGGTGAATAAATGTTGTGTAGTGACATTTGCCATTGGCCCCCTCAAAAATATTATCACTTTTGTTTTCACATCAGATTGTTCTGATATGCTATTAGGATACCATATCAATACTAATGCAATGTTTTCTATGATGCCAAGTGCAACACTCACTAGGTTTGAAAAGATGTTAAAATTTACAAACTCAAATCTACTGTTGTCAACCCCCCAACCCTCGTATCCAACGATGTTTCCTTTCATCAAGTTGGTCTAAATAAATGTCTTTATCTTTGTATTATCCATTCTCCTAATCCTGATAACATCTATTAACCAAACCCACTTATGATGCAACCTCACATAGAGTAATTTTTAGATGTTTTTGATCATCCCACTAGATTAACTCCTACATGTGTTATTGAACATTTTATTGATATGTTTCCTTATGCATCCTTCCCTAATGCCTTAGCCTATCACTTATCTCTAATTGAAGTCGTTGAATTAGAATGTCAAATGCAATCTTTACTTGAATTCAGACACACCAAATCTAACTCATTACTATTTGGATCCCCCACCTTTATTTTGCCCCACAAGGAAAAAGATGAATGGAATCAGGTCACTAATTACCATGCTCTCAATAAAGTCACTATCAAAAACTATTATCTCTTGCCAAGAATTGATGATCTACTAGACCAACTTAAGGATGCTAGGTACCTCACTAAGTTGAGTCTCATAGTAGGATACCATTAGATTTTCATGACTTTTGGGGATACCTAGAAGACTACCTTCAAAACTAGATTTGGTTTGTATGAATGGTTGGTGATGACTTTTGGTCTCACTTATTTTCCCTTGTTACCTTTATGAGATTGACAAATAATATTGTCCACCCTCACTTGGTTCTCACTATGGTTAAATATTTATATGGAATTCTTATTTTCAATAGCACATGGGAGGATAATCTATATCATGTATGAATAATATTGGAACTATTGTGTACCCACAAATTGTAGATCAAGAGAAAGGAGTCATACTTCGAACAAAATTCAATATAATATCTTAGATTTTTAATTGGATAGGATGGTATTCTCCCTGACCCACCCTTGACCCTACTAAGGTTCATGCACTTGATACATTGTCAATGCCTTCTAACACCACAACATTGTAGAGTTTTTTTGGAGGCCTTAAATACTATAGAGATTCATCCCACATTTTTATGAGAATGCTCTCCCTTTGCACCAATTCTCTCATTAGCCTACATTCAAATGGATGAAATCCACTGAAGATAGTTTTTAGAAATTATAAATAACACTTTGTTGAAATCTCATATTGCAATTCCCAGATTTTCAACAACCTTTTAAGATTGAGATGGAGGTTTCTCAATATTCCATAGACACAATACTTAAACAGGGAGGTCACCCCTGGCTTACCATTCAAAAACATTTACTAGATCCAAATTGAACTACAACACATATGACGAAGGGTTTTATGCATTGGTGCATGCCCTTAAACAACAACACCATTACATCTTGGGTAGGGAAACAATTTTTCACACTAACCACCATCCCTTAATCTTTTTGAATTCTCAATAAAAAATATAGGAACATTGTCATGTTAATTGATCATCATGCACACAAMAATTTCATTTTTTTATTAAATACAAGAAAGGGTGTTCCAATAAAGTAGTAGATATGTTCAACCACCCCCCATTTTAGGTTTTGTGCATTTCGAATGTATGTTGTGTTACATATGAGGAGTGGAAGAAACTTTATGAGATAGATACCTTTGTTGGTCCTCTCTTACAGGTTATCCTTTTCCCCATAGAGATCAACCAAACCCCCTTTTTAGACTATTTAGTTTGTGAGGGTTGACTCTACAAACTTGACCAATTGTGTGTGCCAAACACCCCAAATTGTCTTATGTTTTTACGAGAAGCACATACTTCTTCATGAGTGGGACATTTCAAGAAGATCAAGACTCTCCAACATCTACAATGTCGCTTCTTTCGTCCCTCTATGCACCTATAAGTGGAATATTTCATACGCCAATGTGCCCTTTGTAGCATGAGAAAGCTAGCCAATTGCAAAGTGAGTGTGTATCAACCCCTTATCATCCCTTCTCGACCATGGGAATCCAATTCCATGGATTTTTTGAGTGGTCTACCTATGGAATTCCATAAGCATGATTGTATCTTCATTGTTGTCTATCGTCATTAAAAAATGGCCATCTTTATGCCATGTATGAAAACCATTTCTTCCCAACAAGCAACAAATATCTTATTCTATCATGTTTGTTCTCATTTTGGATTCTCTTAACATTATCTTTGATTGTGACTCCCACTTTCTCAACATCTTTTGGAAAATTCTATAGAAATTATCGAGATGTCAACTCCATTTTTCTACTGCTTTTCACCCTCAAATAGATGGATAGAATGAATTGGAGAATCACAGATTAATGCATCCTCTTCACATTTATTACACCCACAATAAACAATGAGATGCATATTTACATGTATTACAACACATGTATAACTAGGTAGTAAATAGTTTAATAAGGTACTCTCCATTTGAAGCATGCTATGGATATCATCCCTTGGGACCTTATGAGGTGCCAATCACTATTCAATGAGCATACTCCCCACACCAGCAATGTGAACAAAACCTCGCCTCATGATTTATTTATAAATTGGAGCACATTCATTCATAGGTTGCAATAACTCTAACAATTTCCAAGTTCCAATGCACAATACAAGGCCTTCTAGGATCACCACATATTTCCTACACAATTTCAGGTGGGAGATTAAGTTTGGTTTTACCTAGACAAGCAACATTTCAAGGGTCAACAACATCACAAAATCAAACCTATATGTTATGGACTATGCACCATTTTCCAAAGGATCAATGATAATTCATATTGTCTACAACTACCCTCACAATTGTGAATTCATAATGTGGTGAAAGTTAATAACCTTAAGTTATATGAGCCATCTCTTATGGAAGTTGAAGTGACAATCTCTCACCTAGTAGATAACATCTATAATTATCTACCCCCTTTTGTAGAAGATATGCTATTGGGAATCTACATCTACCCCACTTGTTAGCAACAACATTTCTCTTATCTTGTCGGGCATAACGGAAAACTTTCATCCCAAGCCAATTGGTTCTCCCAATTCATGCTAGAAGCAACATTCCCTTACCTTATTGGAAAAGTGGGAA
>SNQJ01S0011418.1:113784-142259 GCA_010110895.2 Picea sitchensis
GAGGTCAATTGTTTTATACTGAGGGGTGTTTTCCTTCTACCTTGGTTCAATTCCGACAAATGACATATTGAGCTCTTAAATGAGTACACTATCCAAATCAATTATTAAAAAGTTTATTAACAAAATCAATTATTAACTTTACTACCAAATCATAGCTTTACTACTTAACCTTCCCTTTATACACACCATTGGTGAATCTATGTGTAGCCTCTTTTCCTTTTCATATAACATGTACATTTGTGACTTACTTTTGTTAAAAAAAATTATTATCCTTTTCATATAACATTTACATTTGTGGCTTACTTCATATATGGTTGTTAATCTTTTCCTTTTCATATAACATTTACATTTGTGACTTTCTTTTGTTAAATTTTTTCTTCTCCTTTTCATACAACACTTACATTTACATTTGTGGCTTACTTTACATATGGTTGTTAAACTTTTTCATATTGTATAGTACCTTCACATAGGGGATTTTTCATGTACATGTATAACGGTGTGGAGGAAAGCCATCAAGATCACCTAAAGTGAACCACACTGAAGTCACTCAACTTGCCCTCCAACAACATCTAATGTCATAGTTGTCCTAATTGAGTCTTTAGTGAGGATTTTGTAAGATCACATCATCCACTTTTACATAATCTTGTTGTACCATAATTACTTATAATTTTTATGACAATTGTTAGACTTGATTTTAGGCGTAGCCGGGATCAAATATACTAGTTACCAATTCTCATGGTTAAAAAAAAAACAAATTGTGTCTCTTACAAAACAAAAGCTTAAAATCACGCCACTATTATCATATTGTAGAATGTATTGTATTATGTTTTTCCAAATAAAAATCTAAGGTTTCTCACATTTATAATACATCTCCTTCATACTCAGATGTAGAATACACCTTAATTATCTTGGTACCAAAACTTTAACAAAAGTTCTTACCTTGCATTTGAAATATATTCTTTTGAAAATCAATGAGGTTTATTAATGATAGGTAGTTCACAACAATTTATTAAAAGTAGCACGTGCTAAAATAATATAATGTTCATCGCTAACCTCTTTTATATAAAAATTTTCCTTTTAAATTAGTCCTACACTTAAATTTATTATATATGTTATGAGAATTTGTATTGATGGAAAATATTTTTTCCTTGTTGAAAAAAAGCTTTATCTAATTAAATCAAAATTGATTTTTTTTTCATAATATTTCAAATTCCTTTTCTTAAAAAATTTATTATTATTCTAGATCTTCTCTTTAAATTAACTTTATAAAAATGTAAAATTTAATATTATTGATATTAGCTAAGCTTAAAAATTTATATGCTGAAATTTGTGGTAGTTACTATTCATACTAAAGGTTTAATTTGTCAAGAATCTTGCTCATACCAAAATAGTCTATCCTTAATTTAATGTTTATACTCTAATATTTTCAAATTATGATTTTAGATTTCAATTTTAATTATATATATATGAATTTAAAATTAAAAATTATAAAAACTTTTTAAAATTATTTAAATTTATTTTAAAATAAAATATAAACCCAAATTTTACCATCCATAAAATAACTAAAATAATTTATATTTAAATATATTTTTTTAAATTTTAAATAATAAAAATAACCACCTTAAAAAAAAGGCTTACTTTTCATTGATAATTCATGTAAATGATATTATCATAGTATCATTGTTTATGAGGATAGAAGAGTTGCAAGTTAATTTTACAATTGTATATTATGTCTATCAAAATTACATTTGAACAATATATGGCAAAATTCTTTAGGAAAAGGAAATTATTTTTTTATGACTGTCGACGTGCATTCTCGTGGTTTTAATGATTTTGTTTTGTTTCCTGAAACAGAATTGGCACCAAGAAGTTGGCAAATTAAAAGCCAGAGTTGAGCTTTTACAACGGTCACAAAGGTACAATTATTTGAAGCATTAAACAAATTTTATATATAGAGAGGGGTGTAAGCAAAATGTATAATTTGAATTCAAATGGCAGGCACTTACTAGGTGAAGACCTTGGTCCCTTGAGTATTAAGGAGCTGCAACAACTTGAACGTCAACTTGAGGTTGCACTCACACATGTTAGGTCAAGGAAGGTATGCCTAAAAAATCTTTAAGCATAGGGAAATTGCAAGTACATCTTAAAGGAAGGAATATGTAAATACTTATAACAAATGTATATTATTTTTTTTATTTTTTTTTAAGAATTTGAAGTTTATGATAGAATTTTAGGCAGGTTTGCTTTTTTAAATTGAAATTTTAAAACTTTTTTAGAAGGTATTATTTAACTGTTTGTTTTATGAAAAGGGAATTTTTTAGGATTATAAAAAAATAATTACTCAAATTTATAGATTTAACAATTTTTTTTAAGTTTTAAGAGAAATATTTCTAGAAAAATAACAGAACTAAAAACTTTTAACAAAAAAAACATATGATAAAACATTTAAACTATAATCTTTTAGAATATGAATTTACAGTAATCCAGTAATCTTAAAACATTATTTTATTTTATTATAAATAGTGTAAAATAATTATAATTTTTATTTAAATAATATGGTATATGTTAAAAAATTTATTAAAAAAAATATTTATAGTTTTTTTTTTAAGAAAACAAAAGGTCATTTGTAGTGTTTATAGTGTATCATAAATTCAATTTGAATGTATAGTGTTTTACATAATCCAATTTGTTGTTTTGAAATCATGACATGTAGCGTCTTACAAAATAAAATTGGTTGTTTTGAAATTATGGCATAACGTTAGAGTTGCTTGGTTTTTTTTAGGCATTGAGTATAAGGCTTGGTTGGTACATTAAAGTTGGAATTGCAAGGCTTTATTTGGTATTGAGTATATGGCTTTGTTGTTACAATACAAATTTTAACAATTATTTATAAAAGTTTATAGGTTATAAGGTATTTTATTAGTTTTTAATGATTATTATTAAATTTTAATAATTTAATATTGTTACTTTTGTTAATTGAATAATAAAAGATAATAACATTTAAAAAAAATAAAATAATAATAATAATTAAATTAGTATAATTGATTGAAAATGGTCTTTCTACATTCATTTTTTGAATTAAAACTATTTATTACAATAAATTTAAATTTAATATTTAAAAAAAATAATATTCTTTCTCACTTTTGTCTTGGTCAACCAAGTATATGAATTGAGTTATTGAAAATGTTAAGAAAAAACAATGCCTGTGCCCAATAAAATAGTCTTAGGAACTAAATTGATAGTTAAATGACCTATGAGGGATAGAACCACGTTGTTAAGATATAATTTTGAGAAAGGAAAAATTTGAGTTGATTTTTTAATAATTTATAGAGTTATTTTATTTATTTATTCATGTAATTAAAATTTATAACAATTTATTTTATAGAATAATTTATATAGGTAAAGTAGTATTGATATTTTGTTTTATTTATTTTTCATAGTAAATTTTTTGAGTATAGACGGTTGTTTGAGAAACAAGGTTTAGTATGGTTAGTTACACAAGACATCATCCAATAACTTCAAAAATAAGGTTTGATAAGGTTAGTCACATAAGACATCATTTAGCATAAACAAATCGGGTCCCACAATTAGTGAAAGCATAGATCCTTGGGAAAGAACGAAGCATTATATAGGAGGACCAAAATCCCCTCTAAACACCAATGAACCATAACACAAGATCTCATAGTAACTCATAGTACACTAAGGGGACATTTATGAAAGCAACTTATATACCTTCAAAACAACATCGAGTCTTCAACATTTCTTTGTAGTACATAAACATCAAAAATATCATTCTTTCATGACACTTACTTGACTATCATGAATGTTAACTTCTAGAGTCTCCATCCCTTTTTTAGTACATAAACATGAAATATCCCACTCTTTCATGACAGCATTTATTTGGATCTCATGAATATTAACTCCTAGCCAAAGTTTGGGGTGGGAGGGGTCATCATGAACCCCACAGGAATAATCTAAACTTATTTTGCATGGGGTCTTGGTATCTCAACTAATAACCAATCATAATCTTATGCTTTACTGCAAGGCCTAAAAATCACCATCAACTCTCACTTTCATATGATGATTGTGGTGGGGGATTCAAAGGTCATCATAAGTCATAAGGTAATGAACATCACTCTTGCTAACAATCTCTTAACATTAGTGATAGATAAGGAAAAATAAAGTTTATTTAAATTCTCTTGCATTAGGTTTTATCATTTGTTAAGGGAGAATAATTTCTTAGTTGATGGCTTTGCTAATCAAGCCACTTCTTTAAATGTGAGAGACATTGATATCAATAGCAAGGTATATAACCAACCAATTCCTTGAAATTACAATTGAAAACAAGCACATATCAAGCAATTAAGGAGGCACGTGGTATATAATAAGGACGACTCATTGTATGGAAGATAGAGTAATGAGAAGAGACTCAAGCCATGCTCTTGCATGCCTAAGCACTCAGCTCCACATGTATTTGAACTTATGGAAGATAGTTTCCCTTGACCTGGTGGGATTATGTATTTGCGGTTTGGATTTCCTATGTGGAGATGGTGGTTTACAAGTCCTAGTACTAGTCGGGTGAGTTTTGGAATTTTGGTTCGACTTGTGTGTGTATTTTTAGTTTTATTTTGGAATTCGAGTAAGTCACCTCCTTTGTTTCCTTACTATTCTAAGAGGACTGCAGTGGATGGGTTTTTACAAGTTTCAGTTCTGAGGATAATGTTCTTGTTTTAAACTCTCCTCCAAGGGGACTTGTGTTTTCTCTATATAACTTGTATTTATCTTCAAAAGGACACATTCTATTGGGAGTCTACTCTATTTATTTTAATTCATGTTAGAGTCGATTATGGGCCTATAGGGGGTGGAAGGAGGTTTCTTTGTTTCTCTTCAACTCAGGGAGGCTTGAACCCACTTGGTTTTATTCGTCTTCAAGCTCACAAGGTTTACCTATTGACTCTTTTTTCCCATGACCGAACCTTCTGTTGATTTTGAAAATCGTTACTCTAATTGGTGATTGCTTAGATTGTATAGAGTTTAATGAGACTCAATTCTGCACATTCAGGGAACTGAAGGCAAAGCACAGACAAAGAATTAAAGGTAGGATTGAGACCTCAAAAGTGAAAAGGACCTTGGGTGGTTATATTTTTTAGATGGATTACAAGGAGTTGCAGGAGATTAGGCATCTTTGAGGAGTCTATCCAAGGAAATAGAAGTTCAATCTTCATAACCATAAGAAAAATGCATGAGCATGAATATCAGGTCACCACTCAAATTGCAACCATTATGGGAACTTTGGTTCAATAGAAGTGGCACATAGTTGTTCTAGAGGAAGAATGAAATATGCTTACAAACGTGGTCATAAATTTGAGCAAGGGTGAGTAGTTTGGAGCATCCAATCAAGTGTAATCAATAAATTCAAATTTTGGGGGACAAAAGGAAGAAGAGAATATAGTGCACCAACTTCCAGATGATATGGAATTGTCAAGCAAGACTCCAATCCAGGGAAAGAAGCATTGGAAGAAGCAACCAATAGTCACACCTTCTGTTAAGTTCAATGTTTTACAAAGTGATTAGGATTTTTAGGATTATTTTGTAGAATCTATAGCACTAAGAAATTATGGTATGAATTTCTTGATGAGATAGATATGTGCAAAGTTATATGCTGGAAGACAACTTTCTTTTTTATTTCTCGTTAAAAAAATTGAACCAAAATTTTGATGTAATTTCACTACGAGATTTACTTAATTTTTTATTAATATAAAATATCCCAGTTATGGTTAATTTTTTTTATAGCCAACCATTTTTGGATACCTTCAATTTCTTCATGTCTTACATATTGCTCCTTCATCTCATTTTGACCTTGTTATCATTCATGTTTCGCTTTAATAGATGGGAAACTCATTTCCAATCATGTTTTCCACACTATAGTAGTTAGAATTTTCATTCCAATGTCATGCAACTCAATTTAGGTTGACATCTGATATATATGGAGTTGCCTCTAACTTGCTAACATTATTGATATGTTATTTTATAGATTTTGCATTTGTATAGAAGAATCCTTGTACCATGTGTATTGGATGTGCAAGTAGATTGACCTATATGTTGTGTAGAAGAATGTCCTACACGTTTTCATGGATATAATTTTGGATTTATCTTTTATGGTGTTAGTCATTACTTGTATCCTAAGGCACTTAATAGTGTGATACAAGGCTTCAAGAAGAAAATAGAAACATATAGACCTTTCAAAAATAGTACATGATATTTTTTTTCCGAGGAAAATCTCGAGGGGAAACCCAATGTATGCTTCTCCACAATCATGGATGACATCCCTAGTAAACTCGTCAACATAGACTAGCATGCATAACCTAGGGGWATTCAAATCAAGCACCTACTAGCACAAACTGAGACAAAATCCCTACAACATTGGCATCAACAGGTTGAGCTAACCCCTTGGGATTAAATATGACATGATATATATGTCTCTCTCTCTCTCTCTCTCACATGTATGTATGTATGAGGAAAATGTCGCGGGGAAACCCAAGGAATGCTTCCCCACATTCATGGATAACATCCCTAGTGAAACCGTCAGTGTAGAATAGTGCACCTTATCTTTGATCATATTAAATCCTTTGAATCTCTTACCGGAAATAGAAAGCTCTAAGAAACCCTCCACATCATCAAGGGTGGATCTGTCCTAATATATCCCACACATTGTAGTATTTTTCCTCTCTAAAATATAAGTGTCCATGTGATGAGGGAATCTTTATGTAGGACCAACATTGAACCACTCCTCCCTGTAGTAATTAGGACTGAAGAAGTGGACCAATTAGGGGAAACTCCATACTAAGAATATCATTTATGGTGTTGATCAAGATCTTTGTTGATGTCCCATATTCATGACACTCATTCTAAAAATAATTATCTTCACAAACTTGATCATAAAGTCTCACCCTGTATAAACATATATGAAGATGGCCTAGTTTGTATTTTCAAACTACAACAAAAAAATGAGAGGGTCCATGATCTTACTGGTAAGATCTCCCCTCTCCCATTGTGATCATCCAACACTATATCCTTGACCTTATTTGAAGCATATATGATCCGGATTTAGGAGCAGAACGAAATCAAACACATATCTATAACATTAACACAGAGATACAATGAACAATAAAAGATATACAATGGAACTTAACTTCTATTCAATAAAGAAATTTGTTGAAACTGTAAAATGTAGAATGAAAACAATCTTACTCGAATGGTGGTAGCTAATCTATGAGAAGAGATGTGGTGGCTACACACATTCATATGAGAACATTAAAATGAGGCCTCCAAGATTTTTTAGCATCAAGAAGTAATAAGAAAACCCTAGACATCCAAAAACTTAACCCTAGGGGATGAAGCGCCAAAAGACATGTGGGCCTCGATGGGGTAAGTTGGTACATCAACTTTCTAGGGTCATAACTTTTGCATACAATATTTTTTTTAGGCGTACGATAACCCGTTGGAATGTTTTATCCAAGGAATACACATGTTGTCATCACACTCTAGCTATGTTTACAATGTGACTGTGGAGGGCCCAAAAAAACATTTTTTAGGGCATCAAAACGACCCCAGAAGTTTAGGACCCGAAAAGATAGAAAACAACTGGGAAGATGAAAATTGTATGTGAGCCAGTTGGAATAGGTGGGTGGCCACTGATATCCAATTGGATCAATCCTAACCCCTTAGGGAGCAACGGTCTTCATTATGTTGAGTCCCCTCGTCAGATGAGGAAATTTTTGTTGAATTTGGCCCCGGGCAAGCCACTTGCCTTGGTGCAAGAGTTGCCACCACTTTGACAACATGATAAAGTTGAAGCTTTTGTTGGTGATTTCCCTTAACTTGTGTCTCCACGATATGATCAGTGGATGCATGTTCCATGCAGTTAGGGTTGAGCTCTGTTGGTGTCAATTGTTTTTCTATCTCGGAGGTGTCTAATAATGGTATGGTCAAAGGAGATCCACATTAAACACTAGGTACAATCCAAGAAAGGGGGGAATGTTGAGCTCAAAATCATTGTCACCCACAACCTTGGTGATGGTGTAAGGTCCATAGCAGAGTGGACAAAGCTTCCAGTGGGGTCTTGTAAGGTGTTCTTTCTACAAGTGCAACCAAACTTTATCTCCCACCTGAAACTAGTGTGGCACCCGATGTTGATCATGACATTGCTTATACTTGGCAGTGGACTCTTGCAAAATATCATAAACCTGTTGGTGGATGCGTTGGATGCATTCAATGAACCGTGTGGCTTTGTCAGATTCGAATTGAGCATGGGATGATTCTTCCTATGTGGACGCAAGATTTATTGCAATGTCTATGGGACCCAATGGTTGAAATCTTAGCCCCACTTGAAAGGGGTTGTGATCAATTGAGATATGTATGGATTTTTTGTAACTGTGTTGAAAATAGGGAAAACTCTCATCCCATGTGCATGGATTCTTGGAATTGTACATGTGCAAGATGTGCACGATCATCCTGTTGATGACCTTGGTTTGGCCATCCGTTTGGGGGTGGAAGGAAGTGGATTTGGTGAGATTAGTGTCCAACAATGACCAAAGGCTCAACCAAAAAGTGTCAAGGAACCATTTGTCCTGATCTGAGACGATGGTTTGTGGTATCCAAAAATGTATCCACACTCGTTCGAAGAAGAGCTTGGGAGTGGCCTCCGCTATGATGCTCTTCTTGCAGGCGGCCATAATTGCCATCTTGGAAAATCGATCAACAACCACAAAAACACAGTCATTTCCTCGCTTGATTGAAGGAAGGCCCGACATGTATTCCATCGAGATGGATTCCCAAGGCCTATCGGGAGCAGGAAGAGGGGTGTACATGCCTTGTTTCTTAATGGTCAGTTTGGAAATGGCACGAGTTGTGTAGGACTTGATATACTTGCTGACATCATGTCGAATTTTCGACCAACAGAAATGTTACTGCAACATTGCCACTGTCTTTTCTACGCCGAAGTGTCCTGCCACCTAACAATAGTGAGCTTCCCAAATCAGCTTCGCTCACTCGCTTGATGGTACGCAGAGATGGCCCAGATGGCACAAAAACCCATCCTGAAGATGGGAATCAGTGAAAATTGTGTTTGTGCCTAGCATATGGTAGGTTGTGGTGAAGTCAAGATCTCTCTCGTAGAGTTGGGGCCATCTAAAGGTCTCATGGCCATAAGAGTCTAGCATCATGGTTATTGCTGCAACTGGAGGTCGAATGAGGCAGTCAATGATGCAATAGGTGCTCCATGTCTTATACTTGATGTTGATATGGAACTGCTGTAAGTATGTGGACCACTTCTGATGGAAGTCATTCTGCAATTTTCCTTGTGTCTGCATGAATTACAAAGGCTTATGATTAGTGTGGATGATTGTCTCCTTCTCGAGAATATAATGCCTCGACTGGCGAAAGGCTTGTATAATGGAGTACATTTCTTTGTTGTAAGTGGGGTACTTATAAATGGTATCTGATAGTGTCTCACTATGATAGGCCATGGGACATTTGTGCTGAGTGAGAAGTACACCCATAGCATAGTCCGAAGCATTTGTCTCAATCTCAAAAGGTTGTTGCACATCGGGTAATGAGAGCACCAGGGTTGAGCACAAGCGTTGTTTCAAACTATGGAACGCTTTCTGCTGCAACTGGCCCCACACGAAATTTGCCTTGCCAACACCCTTGGTCACTTGGATAAGGGCCCATGCAATATGGGAGAATCCTAACACGAACTTGTGATAGAAATTGGAAAGGCCTAAGAAGCTTCAAAGATCAGCGAGTGTGGTCAGGGATGGTCAGTCACAAATGACTTGGATCTTGGCTAGATCGACATGCACCCCATGCTCATCAACAATGTAGCCTAGGTATTGGACCTTGTTCATGCCGAAGGAGCATTTTTCCAAATTTTCATATAGCTTGTGTTGTTGCAGAGTGTACAGAACCTCTTGAATATGTTGCAAGTGTTCCTTCCAACTCTTGCTGAAGATGAGGATGTCATCCAAATGCACCACCACAAAATAAATGGTGAAAGGCCGCAAGATATCATCCATCATCCTTATGAAAGTTGTTGGGACATGCGTCAAGCCAAAGGGTATGACTAGCCATTCAAAAAGGCCTTCTTTGTACTTGAAGGAAGTCTTCCATACATCGGTCTGATCTATCGGGACTTGGTGGTGGTCAAACTTCAGATCATTCTTACTGAAGTATTTGACCCCCTTGAGTTGGTCAAGGAGATCGTCAATTCGGGGAATTGGGTATTGGTTCTTGATTGTAATTTTATTTAGGGCCCAGTAATCAATGCAGAGTCGCCAGGTCTTGTCTTTCTTCTGCACAAGCATGATTGGGCTTCCACAAGGTGATGAGCTTGGTCAAATGTGCCCCTTTTTGAGAACAATTGTGGTGGGGCACACTTATTGAGAAGGTAGTTCAATGGGAATGTTCCCAGACTTGGTGAATGGTTCGGTGCAATGATTTTGTTCATCACAGACTTTGCATCAGAGTTACGCAAAAGGTTCGATTAACAGTGTGATGGAAAGGTTGAGCTAGGTGCACACCTTGTTCATATCGAGAGTAGATTTTGTGGTAAGACGAAGCACTTGGACTAGGTGGGTGATCGTAGAACTTGTCACATAGTTGATCACAGAGGCAGACTTGGTTGGTTTGATTCTTGATGGAAGTCAATTTCAGATCTGTTATGCACACCTTGAGAGACCAGGCACATAATTTCATAGGGAGAACTGAGCACTTGGGAAGGGGAGATGAACGTAGGATCTATTGCATGACTTGTCGTGGAGATAATCGCAGAAGTGAAACAAAAAGAGTGATCACATAAGTGATCTTAAATGGGGAGGAGTCCTGGGTTGTAGCGAGGTGAAGCACTTGGGTGCATTGGATGACTTGGGGAGACCATGAGAAGTTATTCAATAGGTAGTTAGTTGGGCACGTTTCCCTCATGATGTCTTCGTGTCGTACATCACCAAGAACAATAGTTCATTTGAGTTTGGTTATTGGAAAATATCACAGCCTTCGGACGAGGTAGATCTGTGTTGAGTTACGACAATCGGTTAGCAACAATATGAATTAACAATCGGGTGGTGGATGCATGGTGCTTTGAAGCAGAAGAAGTCAAGGTGTAGAGATGGCAAGGTATTGGAGATAAGTTTGATCGGTTGCATGCGAAGTTTGGGACTTGGACAGATTTTTGAAGTGGATGGATGGAATCAGCCTTGTATCATAGCGAAGGTCTTGCAGGTTTGTGGGGCTATGGATGGTGATTGAGGAGAGTTCGTGCAGAGAGTCGGTTTCCTAGGAAAGAAGAGGTCCAAGAAAACAAACTTAGAACATGGTTGCAATGAAGGATGTCATTGAGAAAAGTATGGTTGGCTTGAGTTCTTACATTTTCCAAGTGTTGCAACGAGTTATTTGAAGGGAAGTTAGATGAATTGGTGGTTCAAGTGCATTCCATATTCTGATGAAAACTGACAAACTTGAGGGTGACTCAAGTGATGCAGATTGGAAGAATTCTTGTAGAAATTTGGGATTCCTTGGTTGGGTGAGTCTGGGGAGAACTTGGGGCAACCTGCTTGGACGAGTCTTTTGGTGGAATTAGGTAGATTTAGATGTAGTAGATTTGAATCCTTAATCCCACCATAGTCTCAAGAGCCTCTTGCTCCTCATTCGATGTTGAATCATATCATGAAGGTTGTCCTCGCAACATGTACAACTTGTCCACCTGATTACCAATCAGTTGTGGTTCCACCGGGTCCGCTCCCTCCCTGTAGATAAATACATGTCCCCTCTTGAACAATGTACAATATCCATCATTCTCCAAGGTTGAGACTGAGAGCAAGTTAACCCCTAACCCTGGAACAAAGAGAACTCCATCAAGCTCCAAGAATCCTCTATACTCGAGTCATAATATAACCCTCCCAACTCCATGTACAACTCGTGCCATACCACCTTCACTCTTCACTAGCCGGTCAGGACCTGTCTCGGTGATAATAAGGAATACTCGCCAGATTCCCGTCATGTGACAAGAGGCTCCATTGTCAACAATCCATCTAAAATCACCCCCAAATCCTCCACTACCAACACTAGAAACTAGAGTAACTAAAGAAAATTCCTTATTAAACTTGGAAGAAAAGTCCTCCATGTCTGTTATAGCAGTTGTCTCAGGCCCCTCCTATTCCTTCATCTTCTTCTTCTTCTTAGGACACTGAGAAGCAAGGTGCCCCAACTGGTTACAACACTAACATCTAACTTTACTCAAGTCCCTCCCGAAATTTCCTTTCTTCTTGCTCTTTGAAACAAGAGCAACATTCTCCTGAGCTCTGTCTTCCTTCTGACCATTGCTATAAGATCCCTCTTGGATCTCCTCCTAAGTCAAATCATCCCACAGTATGCTCCAATATAGAATATGCTCACGCACCACCACACACTTCATGAAGACTTCCCATTCCTTGGTGAAGCCTTTCAAGGCTATCCTCACAAATTATGAATCTGATATGACCTCCCCAACTACAACCAACTCATCTTTCACTTGATCTACCTAAGTAAGATAAGAAGACACACTCTCCCCCTTACCCACCTTGGTATCATGCAGCTTATCCTTCAAGGCCATCTTCCAGTTTTCATTCTTCGCCTCAAATAAGTTCATAAGTGCATCCCACATCTCTTTGGTTGTCTTCTTCTTAGCCAAGTGTGAAATAAGATGGTCCTTCACCCCATCCACAATAATACTATGAGCTTTGGCTTCCTTTACTTCATGCAAATCCAAAGAAACATGATCTACTGTGGGAGCCACAACAAGAGAACTGACATAGTTCCAAATCTTGTTCTCCTTGAGAACAACTGACATCCATACCTTCCACTGCAAATAGTTCGAAATGCCATCCAACTGATCCTCAAATATAATGCGTGCAACCATATTCCTTGTCACTGTTCAAAGGAAAACAAACAACAAATTTCTCCCCTTCAAACTTGCCCAAATATCTCACTGCTCACTGCTCACTGTCACTCAAAGCCCAAGCTCTGATACCATGTAGAAATTAAATGACAAAATCTGCTTAAAAAATATTTTGTCATACACTTAGAAACCTAGAGATAACTGTCTTTTATGAAATCTAAAATGTTTAAACCCACATTCATAAATTAACATAAGCATAAATACACATTGCTAAGTAATTTTGCACAGAATAAATACAATAAACAACACCATTCAACTCATAAATACTCAGAAATTTAGGCAATGCCAAGGAAAACCCCAATGTGGGGAAACCCAATGTGAGAGAGATTTATATAACTTCAGGAAATTACATATCAACAACAACAATACAATTTCCAGCAAGAGAAATCCACTTACAAAACACAAAAATTGCCCCCGCAATATTTTGCCTTGGAAAATGTGCCAAATCCGTATTGTTGTATGGTCTGCCCAGAAATCAACACCTTGGAAAATGTACCCACAATATGTTGTATGGCCAAATCTATATGGCCCTGCTACGGCAAGAAAAATCCTCCAAAACTACCTCGAAAACTGTGCCAAACTTGCCTCGATTTTTGTTCCCTCTTTCCCTTGTTGTACAAATTGTACGGATCCGTACAATATGGCCTCCAATAGAAGCAATAACTATCAACACTCGCATCCAAAATATTCCCTTGGGATTTGTGCCCAATCTCTCTTGGGAAATGCACCCTCCTTGTTGCCCTAACTTTCCTCTCTCAAGTTATCTCATAAATCTCTCTCAATCTCTTCTCATTGTGTCTTTTACACTACCTTAGGTATTCTCTTATAATCTGAAAGTGACCGTTCACCTTCTCCAACCCTAAATCTAATGGCCAAGATCTAATCTTGCCTTTACAAGATCAAGGGACATGATTCATTCCCTCCAGAATAAATCACTTTAAAATATTAAAGTATGTTTTCACTTTATAACATAAGTGCACTTTATGAGATAAAGTCACTTTAATATTAGAAGGTACACTTTATTAAAAAGTCACTTACATAAAATAACCACTTTATCACAACTTTATAAAAACCCATTACAAATTCAAGTGTCTAGTAGTGTAGGTACAAGGTTACTTTCGCATACAAGACACACATACGGAGTACCTCTCGAGATAAAAAGATAACAAACTTGAATGGGAAGAACGCAAACCAAGAGACTTGGGTGGTGTTCGCTTGCCTTTGGTATGGAACATTGGATGAGGCAGAGTGCACCTTGGTGGGTTGTAGACATTTGTGCGATGACTCGAAGATCCGACATGGGTCATTGGTTGAGGTTGGCAAAGTATTGGTGTGAACGTGCCTAAGGCATGGAAGTTCTTTGAGCCGACTCATTCTACTTGGAGCACTTTGGAAAATTTGTTGGTAAGTTTGACAAGTGAGGGCATGTTGGAAAAGCTCGTCACATATGTTGAGTTATGAAGAGGTGACTTGATGAAAGTAGGTGAGTTGAGGACTTTCCTTCATTTGGCGGATTGTGTGAATAAGCATATTGAAACATGAAGAGATTACTTAGACATTGGTGTTTCTCTTTCATTGGGGCAACATGGTTGAGGGTGAAGCCTAACCATTTCAAGGCATAGAGAGGAAGACACAACAACATGGTCAGGTGATGAAGGGGTGGGAAAAATGCAGTTTGGATGTGCATTTCTTGGGGAAGATTCGCTAACTATTCCATGAGAAGGACAATGGAGTCAAGTTGATGCAAAAGAATTTATTTCAAGGTGACTTCATAATGTAGCAAGGTGAGGGGCGACCTTTCCTTAGTCCGAGATCATTGTGTGGATGGATCAAATTGCAAAAGGAAGTGACTAGTTTGTGCATGAGGGTGTGCAATATCAAGGAGTGTGACGGTTGAACTGTCCATTCAACTAATTCACGACTTGGGCGAGAACAATGACATTAAAAGGGGGTCAAGAGTACATACGCACTAGTAGGTTCAAAGTGTAGCACTTAGACATTGTGGATGATCTTCTTGATGAATATCGTACGATGGCAACAATAGTGAGGCAAGGATGGACACTTTCCTTAGTCTTTGGATTTGGACATAGTGACAGATATGCAACATAAAAGACTAAGTTCAGGCACAGAGATGTACATTTTAGGAATTGGATGTGACGATTGGACTAGCTACCCATCCAATGTAGGACTTGGGACTATAACATTGTGCAGAGACATGTCAGAGTTGGTTGAAGTATGGACACAACAACAAGATCACAAGAGTTCAACACTTAGGAAATTTTTTGAAGTGAAGTGTGTGACAGACAATTGTAGTAGGAAACGACAACAACAACAAAACTAGACAACAGTAAGGTAGCATCATCGCAACGAGAGAGTGCATCAGATTTGGATGAATTTAATCCTTGGATTTGGGTGAAGTGACTGTATTGACTGATGCAATAGATCGTGCGAATTTGGGTGCAGTACAATTTGGTTTGCGGAAACTTGGGGTTTCCACTTCGTAGGAAAACTTGAGTTTTCTAATTTAGCAGAATTTGGGGTTTCTGGTTGGCACAAAACTTGGGGTTTCCAACAGACTTGATTGCAGTGGAGGAAGGAGTTCGGGAGCATACTTGGAGATCACAATTTTTTTGGATGCTGTTGGGGATGAAAATAACTTGAGGTGGGGGAGAATGTAAGGTATTTGTCTAGATAGGCATGGAGACCTTCACACGAGTCCTCAAGGAAACAAAACTTGGGATTGCTTCAACACCCAAGTTGGGCAAGTGGACGCCTTGGGCATGTGAATGTGCCAAGGGGCTTTCCCAAGTATGAAGCGACCAAGAGATTGGGGTGCCCTGGCATGAGGGTTACACCAAGGTTGGGTGTGTCGGCCCCAAGGAGCACGACGATTGATGAGCACATGGGTTCATTTGGGAGACCGGGTCCATGAAGGGGCACACAAATTTATTTGGACATGGATTCGTGAAGGGGCACGACACCCCCAAAGGGCATGATTGTTTGTGATGGTGACCTTTAGAGAGCCTATAAGAGAAAAAGGGTGCACAACCAAGGAATGAAGTTTTTTGGGAAGACAAAAAGAGCTAGAGAGCTCTGCAATTTTGAGGTAGATGAAGAGTGTGAGCTCCCTCAAGGAGCCAAGTCGCTCCACTTGGGAGGACTTGTGCTACCTTGAGGTGGATTCACTAGAAAAATATGGCAAGTTTCTCTTGGGGTGATTTTGGCTAAGTCTAAAAACACAGGTCTGCTAGAGGCATGTGTGAGGAAAACTGAAATCAATGAAGTCTGTGGAAACGAAGAGACAACAATTTTGTGGTTGGGGGCATGTCAGAGGTGAACTTTAGGTAGATGCAGAGACAATTGTGACAAAGAGTCTTTGTGACAATCTGTATATGAGTGTCTTGGTGAGGTGAGGTGAGTTGTTTGACTCCACCTTGTTGTAAACCAAGCCAACACTATTCATATTGTAACTGTTTCGAAATAAAAAATACTTAGCCAGGTGTTAGGCACGGTTCATGCCACCCACACTCTATCTGTGTTTGTATTTCCTTTTCTCCACAACTGTCTTGATTTCTCATGAATGTATACTTAAATATGACTAAGTTTTGAACTGTTAACAAATGTCTAAGTATACAAGAGTTGCACTAGAGTAGAAGTGTGGCTCATCGGTAGCCTAGAACAAAATATGGGTATTCTCTAAGTGAAGAGGCATAGTCCAGACGAAGTAACCTTGGTGTTGGAAAGTAGCCAAGTGAGAAACGTCGCAGTGCCGCATGCCCTCAAGAGGTGTACAATCGCAAGATTCAGCTAGGAACCCTGCAGGGACGTGACAATTATGCTATCAAAACCAGCCCCGCTACCACTTATGTTGGATAACTTATTCGAGAAGATCATCATACCTATCTAACCTAGATGTTACATGTTGCTACCATGTTATCCATGGCAACGTAGTCCTCTTTTAACATAATTTTTTCTTTGATTAGGAGAAACATTTGTACATGGTCTAATTCCTTTATTCCAAAGGCCACCAAAAATGGCCTTTGAATTGGAAGTAGGGGATCTTAAATTTAAGATTGGAGAAGTTGCATGTCCAAAATTAGTTTCCACCACCAACAACACTTGTCTTTTGGTTACATGTTTTCAGAATGGGCATTTCTTGTCTTAACTCTTCTTTCTTATTGTTGGAGCTTTATTTATAGCAATGGAGGCTTGACTTTTAATATACATAGCAATGATAACACTTAGGTGTGGAGGTTTTTAATATGCCATATGATAAAATTTAGTTAATTATAATCATTTTAAATTGAAATTCATAAAAGAGAGATTAAAAGCAAAGTTTTTTCATGAATTCACATGTTGCATCTTTGCTAATTATTAAGATTATTAATTTTCCATGGTTAATACTTATTTTAGAAGTTGCATATTTTTTCGTAATTATTTGTTTTCTAAATGTGCTTGTTGATATTTAATTTGTTTGTAATGTATATGTTTATATTTGACATGGATTAATTTTATTATTGGGTTTTGATTATTACACTATAAAAGAAAAAGACCCAACTAATTTGTATCAAATCTTCATGCTCTATGCTTTCCCCTCCCTTTTGTCAGATGCTACCAATAACGGAAAAAGACCCTATAAAAAAATGAATACAACATGGTGAGTATTGGTTTAAGGGGCATAACATATGACTAGAGAAAATTTATGTATTCTAAATTCACTATGAATTTGCCCTTTTTTGACCGCTCAAAATAGTATCAAAGGAAATTGGTATTTTTGGCCTAAAAATATCAAGAATCATTTTAGATTAATGGAATTGCAAACATCATGTGTTAACATTGCATAATTTGGTGGAATTTGAGGGTGTTGAATCCATGTCTACATTCAAAACAACAATTTCACTAATCCAAAATTGCAATTTTGGCCAAGATTTCTTAGCCAAAGTCTAATGATGGAAAATTGGAAAAAGGTTGAATTCGTATAATGTTTCACCTCCTTCAAAAATATTTAGGGTTAGTGGACCAACTATAGTTAACAATTATGGTTAAAAATGATCGATTGTTAATGGATTAGTGGCAACATTGAGGTTTGCTACACCAAGGATGTTTATCGTCACCCCTGTAAGGTCTTTGGCTAAACGGGCACGAAGACCCTCGCCCAAGTCCTCAAGGAGGTGGAAATTGGGATTGCTCCAACACCCAAGTATTTCACAAGTTGGGAAAGTGGGCGCCCTCGACATGCAAACGTGACAAAGGGCTTACCCAAGTATGAAGCAACCAAGAGATTAGGGCATGTTGGCATGAGGAGCACAACAATGTTGGGGTGTGTCGGTGTCAAGGGGCACGATGGTTGAAAAGCACATGGGTTTGTTTGGGTGATCGTGTCCACGAAGGGGCACAACGATTCATTTGGGTGACTGGGTCCGCGAAGGGGGGTGACAATTCATTTGGGTGACCGGGTCCATGAAGGGGCGTGACAATTTGTTTGGACACATGGGTTTGTGAAGGGGCACACAACCCCTAAAGGACGTGACAGTTCGTGATGGTGACCTTTAGAGTTATTATAAAGGCACAAGGGTGCACAACCAAGGGAGGCAGCTTGGAAGAGAGAAAGAGGAGCTATGTGGTTATGAGGAAGGCTTAGACAAAGAGGGGTGAGCTCCCTCAAGAAGCTAAGTCGCTCCACATAGGAGGAATTGTGCTGCCTTGAGGTGGATTAAGTGGACAGAGTGGGGTGACCTCCTTTTGGGATGATTTTGGGTAAGTATGGAAATGCAAGTCCATTAGAGGCATGTGTGAGGTAGAACCAGAATCTATGAAGTCTACAGAACCAAGAGACAACAAGTCTGCGGTTGAGGGCACATATAAGGTGCACCACAGGAGGTTGCAAAAACAATTGCAACAAAGAGTCTTGGTGTGACGAATCTATGTATGGGGGACTTGGTGAGGTGAGTTATTTGACTCAACCCAATTGTAAACCGAGTCGATGGTGCTCATATTGTAATTGTTTTGTAATAATAAAGACCTAATTGGGTGTTAGGAACAGTTTGTGTCGCCCGCACTGTTTTTGTGTATGTATTTCATTTGTTCCACAATTGTTCTCTTGGTTTCTCATGTTCGTTGATGTATGCTTATATATGACTAAGTGTTTAATTGTTAACAATTGTCTAACTATACAAGAGTTTCACTAGAGTAGGAATGTGACTTATCGATAGCCTAGAACGGAGTATGGGTATGCTCTAGGTGAAGAGGCGTAGTCTGGACAAATTATCCTTGGTGTTTTCAAGTAGCAAAGTGAGAAATGTCGTAGTGTCGCACACCCTCAAGAGGTGCACGATTGCAAGGCACATTATGGGGACGTGACAAATGGTATCATAGCAAACTTTGAAGGCAATTTATTGCGAAAAGAGTTCAGTGGGAACATTCATAGACTTGGTGAACCGTTCGGTTGAGTGAACTGGTTCCTCGTAGAGTTTGCATCAGACTTACAACATAGGTTGGTTGATGGTGCGATGAAAGTTTGATCTGGGTGCACACCTTGTATATACCAAGAGTAGAGTTTGTGGTGAAACAAAGCACTTGGACAGGGTGGGTAATCGTAGAACTCATAGTAGAACTTGTCACATACATGATTGCAGGGACATTCTGGGTATAGACTCGGTTGGTTTGATTCATGACATAAGTTAGTTTCAAACCTATTGTGTACACCTTAGAGAGACCAGGCGCAGAGTTCATTGAGTGAACCAGGCACTTGGGAAAGGAAGATGAACATAGGATTTGTCACATGACTTGTTGCAGATCTAACTGCAAAAAAGATCACATAAGTGAGGGCAGAGGTTGATCACATAAGTGTTTGCGAAGGGGAGAATTTATGGGTTGCAACAAGGTGAAGCACTTGGGTGTGTTAGATGACATTGGGAGACATATAGTAGATTTGTAGAAATCAATTGGTTGGCCATGTTTCCATCATGATGTATCTGTGTTGTGCATCACCGATAACAATAGTTGAGTTGAGTTGGGTTGTCAAATGAGTGGATCGGTCGAAACCTTTTGATGAGGTGACTCTTCACAGAGTTACAACCATCTATTAGAAGTAGTATGATTTGACAGTTGGGTGGTGAGTGCATGGTGCCTCGAAGCGGAATCAATCAAGGTGTGGAGATGGAAAGACATTAGAGATGAGTTTGGTCGGTTGTATGGGAAGTTTAGGACTTAGACATATTTCCGAAGTGGGCGGATGGACTCAACCTTGTATTGCAACAAATATATTGAAGGTTTATGGAGTTGTGGACAATTATTGAGGGGATTTCATTCAAAGAGTCTGTTTCTTTGGCAAGCAGAGGTCTAAGACAACAGACTTTGAACATGGTTGCAATGAAGGATGACATTGGAAAGGTATGGTTGGTTTCAAGTTCTTGCATTTTCTAAGTGTTGTAGTGAGTTCTTTGAAAGGAAGACAGATGACTTAGTGGTTCAAGTGCAATATGTTTTGGTGGTGAAAACCGACAGACTTGAGGGTGACTCAAGTGGTGCAGATTCAAATAAGTCTTGTAGCAGTTTGGGACGCCTTGTTTGGGAGAGTATGCAGAGAGCTTGGGGTGACCTTCTTGGATGAGTCATGTGGTGGACTTAGGTAGATTTGGATGTAGTTGTGTAGGTGTCTTGAGGAAGCTACCTAACTCTTTGATGATATGTGTTGTATAGGTCATTGTGGTGAAGTAGGTAAAGAAGTTTGTACATGTCAAGTTTGACATGATGGATGAGGCGCCCTAGTGATTTCTTCCTTAACCAAAATCATTGGGTCATGCGATGAATTGATATTCGCAACGAAAGTGCTAGATTTTTTACGTTTGGAGGAGGTGCAAGGCAACTCTATTCTAGGAGATGGATGGAGTGAACATAGAAGTTGACCAAGAATTGTTGCCAGTCAACCTGAATGGGCAGAGCACATACCAAGTGACTTGGGTGTTGCTCCCTCTCCTTTGGTATCAAACATTTGATGAGGCATAGCACACCTTGGTGACTTGAAGATGATTGTGTGATGACTCAGAGATCTAGAGGGGGTCATTGGTTGAGGTTGGCAGAGTATTGGTTCGAACATGCCTAAGGCATAGAAGTTCTTTGAGGTGACCATTCCACTTGGATCACTTTGGACAATTCATTGGGACGTTTGAGGAGTGTAAGCATGTTGGCCACACTCATTGCAAATGTTGAGTTGTGGAAAGGTGACTTGATGAAAGGAGGTGAGTTGAGGACTTTCCTTTGTTTAGAGGATTGTGTGGACAAACATATTGCAGCATGAAGATATTACTTGGGCATGAGAATTTATCTTGATTTGGACAGTGTGGTTGAGGGTGAAACCTAACCATTCCAAGGCATAGAGAGATAGACGTAGCAACATGGCCAAGTGATGAAGTAGTGGGGAAAAGGCAGTCTAGACACATAGTTCTTGGTGAAGATTGGCTAATTGTGCCATGTGGTGGACAATGGAGTCAAGTTGTCGTAGATGACTTTGTTTTGGATTGAATCCATAATGTAGTGAGGTAAGGGGAAACCTTACCTTAGTCTGAGATTGTTGTGCAGATGGACTAATTTGCAGAAGGAATTCAAAGTACGGGCAGACCAGTAGGTTCGAAGTGCATCATTTAGACACTGTGGAAGATCTCCTTAATGAAGACTGGATGATGAAAATAATGATGAGGCAAGGATGGACACTTTCCTTACTCTTTGTATTTGGAAGGAGTGACAAAGATGCAAACAGAAAAGACTAATTTTGGGCATGGAGAAGCATATTTCAAGAATTGGACGCAAAGGTTGGAATAACTATCCAACTAGTGTGGGACTTGAGGCTAGCACCATGCGAAGACGAGATAGAGTTTGGTTGAAGTATGAGCACAACAACAAGTTCACAGAAGTTCAAAAATTAGACATTTTTGAATTTTTGGTTGGGGTTGTAGCAGCGGTAGTAGTGAAAGAAAGAACGATCTTTGCAACAAGACAATGACATCTTGGAAATTGCAGACAGAGTTGGGGAAGAGACTTCTTTGCATCGTAGCAGACAGTTTGGTCACACACAACTTTGGACAAGGCAGTGTGGATGGTGTACATGTTGTAGATGATTGTAATGTGAGTTGGAAACTTAGGGTTTCCACTTCACAAGGAAACTTGGAGTTTCCACTTTGACATAATTTTGGGGTTTCTAGTTGGCACAAAACTTGGGGTTTCCAGTAGACTTAGTTGTGATAGGGGCAAAAGTTCGAGTGGAGACTTGGAGATTGCATATTTTGTGGATTTTTATAGGGATGACAATGACTTGAGGTGGGGGAGGATGCAAATTATTTAGTAAGATGGGCGTAGATACCCTCTCCCAAGTCCTCAAGGAGGAAAAACTTGGGGTTGCTTTGGCACTGAAGTATTACACTAGTTGGGAAAGTGGGTGCCTTGGGCATGCAAACGCGCCAAGAGGCTCGCCCAATTATGAATAAACCAATAGATTGGGGTACACTGGTATGAGGAGCGCAACAAGATTGGGGTGTGCCAGTCCCAAGGGGCATGACGGTGGCAAGCACATGGGTTCATTTGGGCGGCTGGGTCCACGAAGGTGCACGACGATTCTGGGAATGGGTGTAATGATTTGTTTGGGTGACCGGGTCTGCGAAGGGGCACGATGATTGTTTTTGACACATGCATTTTCATATGGGCACGACACCCCCAAGGATGTGAGGGTTCAAGGTGGTGACCTTTGGAGTCCCTATAAAGTCACAAGGGTGCACAACCAAGGGAGACAACTTGTAAGAGAACAAGATGAGCTTTGTGGTTCTAAGGAAAGATTAGACAAAGAGGGGTGAGCTCCCTCAAGGATCCAAGTCAATCGACATGGGAGGACTTGTGCTGCCTTGAGGTAGATTTAGTGTACATAGTAGGGAGACCTCTTTTTGGGTCGATTTTGGGAATGTCTGAAAACACAGGTCTATTGGAGGCATGTGTGAGGCAGAATCAAAATCTATGAAGTCTGTGAAAATGAAGAGACATAAAGTTTGTGATTGAGGATAGTTTGAGGTGCACCGCAGACGGCTATGGAGATGATTGTGACAAAGAGTCTTGGTGTGATGAATATGTGTATGAGTGTCTTGGTCAGGATGTGGAGATGAGCCATGGTGTGATGATTTGTTTGGGTGATCAGGTCTCAGAAGGGGTGCAATGATTTGTTTCGGTGACTGGGTCCACGAAGGGACACAATTATTCTTTTGGACACATGGGTTTGCGAAGGGTCGCGACACCCCCAAAGGATGTGACGATTCAAGGCAGTGACCTTTGGAGTCCCTATAAAGTCACAAGGGTGCACAACCAAGGGAGATAGCTTGTAACAGATCAAGAGGAGCTTTGTGGTTCTAAGGAAAGCTTAGACGAAGAGGGGTGAGCTCCCTCAAGGATCCAAGTCACTCCACATGGGAGGAATTGTGCTACCTTGAGGTGGATTTAGTGGATAGAGTAGGGAGACATCATTTTGGGTTGATTTTGAGGAATTCTGAAAACACGGGTCTATTGGAGGCATGTATGAGACAAAATTGAAATCTATGAAGTCTGTGGAAATGAAGAGACATAAAGTCTGCAGTTGAGAGCACGTCTGAGGTGCATCGCGGGAGGCTGCAGAGATGATTGCGACAAAGAGTCTTGGTGTGACGAATCTGTGTATGAGTGTCTTGGTGAGGTGAGGTAAGTCATTTGAATCTACCCACTTTTCAACCAAGTCGGTAGTGCTCATATTGTAATTGTTTCATAATAACAAATACTTAGTCGGGTGTTAGGAACAATTTTTGTTGCCCGCACTATTTATGTATATGTCTTTTGTTTGTTCCACATTTGTTCTCTTGGTTTCTCATGTTCATGGATGTATGGTTATATATGACTAAGTGTTAAACTGTCAATAATTGTTTAAGTATACAAGAGTTCCACTAGAGTAGGAGTGTGACTCGTCGGTAGCCTAGAATAGAGTATGGGTATGCTCTAGGTGAAGAGGCGTAGTGTGGATGAAGTATCCTTGGTGTTTCCAAGAAACCAAGTGAGAAACGTCGCGGTGTCACATGCCCTCAAGAGGTGCACAATCGCAAGGCACACTGTGGGGATGTGACAACCCTATCCATGGAATATTTGTCTTGCAAGTGGTATATGCCAACTATTCTAATATTTGAAACACTAGGGATGGTTCTCATGGCCCAATCCGTTATTTAGGCAATGTCGAAGTCTAAGTCCGTCACACATCTCATAAAAAGGGAATCCTTGACCTAGTTAGCCCAATTATTCCCAATTATCCCTATTTACTCCACTTTCTCTAATTTCCCTAATTCACCCAATTAGCTCCACTTTCCCCAATTCGTCTAATTAGCCCAAATTGACCAAATTTCTCTAGTGGACACAATAATCTTAGTTTTCCTTCATTGCATTAATTGAAGATGATAGTTTAAAGTAGTACACCATTTCCAAATTTTTTAAATCTATAATTTTGTAGATATAAATTTTCATTTATGTTTTTCTTAATTAATAAAATAAATTCCAATTCATGGCTTTTAGAAAAAATTGGGGAAAAATAGATAGATAGATAGATAGAAAACTCCATTTATAATTTAATGATTGAATTTTCGGTAGTTGTTTCATAAGTTTTAGAGGTGATCATAACCTTGCAACTTGAAGTTGCATGAAAAAATGTAGAACAATGGTCATTTGTTGAAAAATTAAGTGTCTTGATTAAGAGTTCCTACATCAAATCTCTCGATTGAGAAATGAAACACAATATCTTGACCAAGGGATTCCTGCTAAATGTCTCGGTCAAAGATAATGGCAAATAAGAGGAATCAAGTAAGAAGATACGATCATCTTCACCAAGATGATGATGAATGGTGAGAGTGGAACAAGTTTTGCATCAAAGAATGTCGAGCTAGGGAAACGGATCTACTAAATTGGGGGGAACATGAAGGCTTGTTTGAATCATTTGAGAATGTTAATATTGATTATATGTAGGCCATAGGTGAGTCTTCATAGTAACCCATCGAGGATTATTCTCAACAACTCATCGACGAGTCTTCGTAGAAACCCATTGGGGATTCTTCTTAACAATCCATTGGTGAGTCTTCATAGCAACCCATTGGGGATTCTTCTCAACAACCCATCAATGATTTATCAAAAAAACCCATCGATGAGTCTACATATTAGAGCATTGGAGAGGATATTGGCAAAATTTTGAAACCATGTTCTAAATATTTAACAAATTTAATCTTTTCCCCATAAATTCCAAGTTTACACATTTAAAATTTAATATTTAAGTTTATTAATAAAATATCTATACAAACTTGGTTTAACAACGCAAGGGTGACATTTAACTAACAACGTGACTTTATTCTAAGATAAGCTTACACATTTAAATGATAGTTGCAATGATGTATGTATCGATGAATAAAATATTTGAAAATACTAATGAAACTAACATTCCCGGTTATATGATTGATGATCACATTGTCTTCCTACATGTTCAAAAGATATTTCATTTTATTTTTTGAAAATAAATGAGCAATGGCACTGTAACACCCTGTTTCCCCCAAATTTGTAATTAATCCTAATACAGGAATTACCATGCTAAAGCATGATAAAAATGTGAATGTATGATGTGAATGGACCTTATGAAGAAGGTCGATAAATGTAAATAACATTATGAATTTATATTGCAGGACTGCTGAGAGGGGATGTGCAGAAAAAGAGACCACGATGGCGGTGGAAGGCACCTGGAAAGGTGGCGTTAACGTCCACCAAGAATTAATACCGTATTTGGACTCCACTGGCCTGGAGAACCGAAAGCGGCTCGCAGGCCCCCAAATTTAATGTCTCGCAGGCTGGTAGGCGGGCAGCTTGATGAAGGATGGGATGGTGAACCGCCCATCCGTAGAGCCGTCAGGTCTTATCGGTGCGAGGGTAATCGTGCCACACGCAACCTCGCGAGAGGATAAGGCGTATGGCAGAAGCCATTGTGGGGGGGCAGACGCGAGGGGAACTCTGGCAAATTGTACGCAGAGTGAGTGATAGCAGAGGGGAAGGATTGCAACCTTCGCTCCTGGTCACTGGCAGACAGAGAGACGCAGTCTTAGAGCATCATGGTCTCAGCTCAGGGGTGGCTAGTGGTAAATCTATTGGGAGTCGCTACGCCTACGGTTCGGTGGAGACGAGCACCCCTCTCAGCAGTTGCACCCACTTCTGGTGTTATTTCTGATAAGTATTTTATGTATTACATCTTGAAATTCATATACTGATATACATATACTCTCAGCACTGTGAAATTGTGAACGATTTTAGTGTAAGAATGTCTGTGTAGTGTTTTGTTAATAATTAATGGGCATATGCTTGTAATAGAGGGAGCCATGCATGACTTACGTCGATAAAATGAATCTAATCATGCCCAGGTTGAACTAAGTTGGGCGCCTAGCCACTCTCGGGAAGCAGATTGGTTGAACTAAGTTAGGCGCCCAACCATTCTCGGGAAGCTGTTTTCCCTTATCCGTTTCCGGAAATGCCCCGGTAGGGATCTCTTCACAGAGAATTCCCTCCTTAGAAAGGTTCACCAAGAACCCAGAAAAAGGACTTGAACGTGCAGGTCTTATTAACCCTGTACGAGGAGGAACGATCCTCTTAAGGTTCCGAGATAGAAGTGTTGTGATATGTAACGAGTCGACGGATGAGATCTCGTCGGAGGACTCATAGCCATTCACGACCATCAGATTGACGGAAGTAACGATGGTGTTACATACCTTGCCCCTTTTTTCCCTCTATCATCGTGAGCAACGAGATATCGGGATCGTAGATCCCAAGACCCAAAAGAACATTTGGATCAGTGATCTTCCCACATCCACGAAGTGGTGGAAGATGCACAAGAGGGGACAATCCGAGCCGTTGGATCGAGTTAAGATACTCGGAGTCTAGTCTCTGGAGTGTGCGTAGGAAGAACGAATCTAGACCATTAGACCTCGGTCCAATTACCCGTCAGTCGTCCATTTTAGGGAGACAGGTGTTCGAAATCCGTAGAGAGTCGGGACATTCAACATCGGGAAATCGGAGTTCTTGAGGCTGTGAGAATGGGGGCATCAAAAGTCTCGAAACCTCGGAGGAATCGGAACTGTCCATCTGGAAGGACATGTGGCAACGATCGGGTGCCACCGGAAAAAGTCCCGACAGGGAGGCCATTTATCAGCATATCAGAGAATCGGGGTTTGCGAGAGCAAAGAAATCTTGCCGCTTGGAATCGCGATCCGCGATATCCCGATAAGATCAGGACCGTCTATCGTGGGGGATACGTGTCAGGAGATCCCGGAATTCGGGAATCGGAGAATCAGAGTTTTCAAGGAACAAAGAAAACCTTGTCATACAGAATCGCGATCCGCGATTTCCCGACATGATCTGAACCATTCATTTTGGAGGACGCATGTCAGTAGATCCAGAAGGGTCGGAGATCAGAGCATCGGGGATATCGAAGGGAAGAAACCCTCGCGATTCCAAACTACGAGGGTTTCTTCCCTTCGNTTGTGTGGGTCATAGGTGGAACTAGCGGAGGACAGGTGTCAGACCTCCGGGAAGAGTCGGGAATCGGCATATCGGGGTTCCTGAGGACAAGGAACTCGAGACAGTTCAAGTCCCGAACCCCGGAGGAAATCGGGACCATTCATTTAGAGGACACTTAGTAGAGATCTGCGCCATCGGAGAAAATCCCGACAAAGAGTCAATCTATCGGCGTTTGGAGTTCATCGAGATATCGGGGATCCCAGTGAAAAGTGAATTGTGCACTTTGAAATCGCGATCCGCGAAACCTCGATCAGTGGGGAACAACTGCCCGAATAGTGGAGCTGAGGGAAGAACCGTAGTGGGAGCCAGCTGTCAGCTTGACGGAGAATCGGTGTTCGAGAGATCGGGAAACCTAGGGGTAAGTGTTTTACGACATTGGAAACCCCGTAGCCCCGACGAGAGGTAGGATTACAGTCCCAGAATTAGTGGTCACATTGGCCAGGGCTTAGCTTGGAGGGCTGAAGCACATCGGGGATCGGAGGGTCAGGAGTTCCGGGTACATGTGCACCTCAGCACCGCAAACCCCGAAACCCCGATGAGAAGTTGTTGCGGTGGTCATATAGGAGACTGGTCGTGAGGGCCAAAGGCTTAGCCAAGTGGGGTTGAGGCAAAAAAGGAGCAATTCGGAGATCGGAGATCGGTGATTCAAGTTGCCAAAACATCGTGGGTGTCAAAACCCCGATAGAAGAAGAAACCCCAACAGAGGCATATGACTGTGGTCATATGAACGCAGGTCACGTGGACCAGCAGTACGCTAGAAGGGGCTGGCAAAAAGGGGCGCATCGGAAATTCGTCCCATCGGTGATCGGGGATTCGAGATGACTGAGACTCTCGACAGTGGAAAGTCCGAAACCCCGAATCCTGATATTGAATCAGGGATTGGCAT
>SNQJ01S0011418.1:145781-158908 GCA_010110895.2 Picea sitchensis
CAAGAGTTCCACTAGAGTAGGAGTGTGACTCGTCGGTAGCCTAGAATAGAGTATGGGTATGCTCTAGGTGAAGAGGCGTAGTGTGGATGAAGTATCCTTGGTGTTTCCAAGAAACCAAGTGAGAAACGTCGCGGTGTCACATGCCCTCAAGAGGTGCACAATCGCAAGGCACACTATGGGGACGTGACAACCCTATCCATGGAATATTTGTCTTGCAAGTGGTATATGCCAACTATTCTAATATTTGAAACACTAGGGATGGTTCTCATGGCCCAATCCGTTATTTAGGCAATGTCGAAGTCTAAGTCCATCATGCATCTCATAAAGAGGGAATCCTTGACCTAGTTAGCCCAATTATTCCCAATTATACCTATTTACTCCACTTTCTCTAATTTCCCTAATTCACCCAATTAGCTCCACTTTCCCCAATTCGTCTAATTAGCCCAAATTGACCAAATTTCTCTAGTGGACACAATAATCTCAGTTTTCCTTAATTGCATTAATTGAAGATGACAGTTTAAAGTAGTACACCATTTCCAAATTTTTTAAATCTATAATTTTGTAGATATAAATTTTCATTTATGTTTTTCGTAATTAATAAAATAAATTCCAATTCATGGCTTTTAGAAAAAATTGGGGAAAAATAGATAGATAGATAGATAGAAAACTCCATTTATAATTCAATGATTGAATTTTCGGTAGTTGTTTCATAAGTTTTAGAGGTGATCATAACCTTGCAACTTGAAGTTGCATGAAAAAATGTAGAACAATGGTCATTTGTTGAAAAATTAAGTGTCTTGATTAAGAGTTCCTACATCAAATCTCTCTATTGAGAAATGAAACACAATATCTTGACCAAGGGATTCCTGCCAAATGTCTCGGTCAAAGATAACGGCGAATAAGAGGAATCAAGTAAGAAGATACGATCATCTTCACCAAGATGATGATGAATGGTGAGAGTGGAACAAATTTTGCATCAAAGAATGTTGAGCTAGGGAAACAGATCTACTAAATTGGGGGGGAAATGAAGGCTTGTTTGAATCATTTGAGAATGTTAATATTGATTATATGTAGGCCATAGGTGAGTCTTCATAGCAACCCATCAAGGATTATTCTCAACAACTCATCGACGAGTCTTCGTAGAAACCCATTGGGGATTCTTCTTAACAATCCATTGGTGAGTCTTCATAGCAACCCATTGGGGATTCTACATATGTAGACTCATCCATGGGGATTAGAGCATTGGAGAGGATATTGGCAAAATTTTGAAACCATGTTCTAAATATTTAACAAATTTAATCTTTTCCCCATAAATTCCAAGTTTACACATTTAAAATTTAATATTTAAGTTTATTAATAAAATATCTATACAAACTTGGTTTAACAACGCAAGGGTGACATTTAACTAACAACGTGACTTTATTCTAAGATAAGCTTCACATTTAAATGATAGTTGCAATGATGTATGTATCAATGAATAAAATATTTGAAAATACTAATGAAACTAACATTCCTGGTTATATGATTGATGATCACATTGTCTTCCTACATGTTCAAAAGCTATTTCATTTTATTTTTTGAAAATAAATGAGCAATGGCACAAGCTCAAATATTGCATGGTTTGTTGAAGCTAAAAAAGTTAAGAGATGCAAAGAAAATTTTGGGTGTTCAATTTGCAAGAGACATGAAGGTCACATAAAATATATCAGAAAACATAGCGAGAGCCTTTACCACATTTGGAAAGGCATGAACCTTTGGTAACAAGGCCACTTGTAGAGCAATCACTTCAAGATTTGTTGCTAGTCATGAATGATCGAGACATCAAATGGTGAAAGAAACTTCAAAATTATGAAGCATTTTCAAAAGAACACTTCAAAGGTATAACAAATTCAAGGTTCATTTGGACCAAAAGGACAAAATTTATTGTTTGTTCATTATTTGCAAGTAGCCCTATCGAGATAGACTTGTAGAAGGTGTTTGAGAAAATGTTATATCATTTTGGGAATCAAATTCTCATGTTCTGTCAATTGAGAAGTAGGTTGTACATCGAAGAGTATCTCAAGGCATATATGAGAGTCATGCAAAACAAATATTGGAAATCACTCAAAATTAGTTGTTTGAAAGTTTCAACCAAAGCGAACTTAGGGTTCAACTTGCAATTAGCACATTTGACAAGTTGAAACCTTGATATATCATGCCAAAAACTATTCATGATACATGTTTCCATTACCATGTGGAATTCCAATTGTATTATGATACATTTCAAGACTTCTATAAAAGTAATTTTCCAAGTAACCCTCCTCCTCCTTCATCTATTCCTGAATTTATTTCCCTCGTACTATGCAATGGAATTATTGGATATGTTTAAAAAAAAAAGTGAAGTAAAAAAAGGGATGATTTTGGTAATCTGTCACTCTTTTATATAAACTTTCTTATTGATCTTTCCAACCTTGGATTATTTGCCCTTCATTTATTCATGAATTTATTTCCCTTGTACTATGCAATGGAAGCATTGAATATGTTGTAAAAAAAAAGTGGAGTAACAAAATGAGATGATTATGCAATTGAAGCATTGAATATGTTTTAAAAAAAAAGTGGAGTAACAAAATGAGATGATTGTGGTAATTTGACACTCTTTTATATAAACTTTCCTATTGATCTTTCCAACCTTGGATTGACAAATAACATGGTAAAGTGAAAGAGATATGAATGTGGTTGTAAATCACTCTTCAGGAACAACCTCTGAAAAATGATCTACGTGAAGATGAGATTATCATCATAAATTTCATGTAGAAGTTTAGATTAGCTAGGAACAACCTCTGAAAAATGATCTACGTGAAGATGAGATTATCATCATAAATTTCATGTAGAAGTTTAGATTAGCTAGGATTTACAATTCAAACAAGTTAATGAAATATTTCCTAATAACAAAACATTATTAATAGTTAACTTTTCAGAAAACTATACATTCATTGCAAAAAGGGAGATACAAAGAGAATGTTATCATTATGACCATGCTACTATATGCCATATATAGACATGCACAAGAGAACACTAATGATAGAATCAACATGACCATGAACATGACATGTGGGATTAGTTTCAAAGAACATTGTTTTTTGTTTGATTTTTTTATTGGTCGTCAACTTCATAAGAAAATAGGAATTAGATATATTTGAATTTTTTTTTGAAATGAGACATGGAAAGAGAGAGCAGGATGAGGTAGGTACTTGCTTAAAATTAAGATTAATCACTCAACATCACGTCTTTCTCCATCATCTTCTAGTGTCAATTTAATCAATTTAACTCATAGTAACATATTAAATTCTTAACAAGCCCACAAATATGAAAAAACAACAATTTTTGCTCCACCATTCATAAATCTTTAGTGAGTGGACAATGTCCCCATCCAAAGCAGTGTTATATCCAATGCAAATTACAAAGGAATGGATGCCCTTTTATTTTTCAGTGCTTCACAGATTATTTTTTATAAAAAATATTAAAGAGCAAATATTAATTTGCGCACGACTTTACTTTGTTTATATACACCTTTTTTTTTTCCAACCGGCCAAAAATTCATTACATTTTTCCGAGTTAAATATGTGAACCAATGGTAAAGTTGCAACTTCAAATCGATTTAATTGCATTATGGTTCTCTTGTATTAGAGGCAATTGGTTTTAAGGTGTTTTCTTTTTTAAATAAATGGATGTTTTTAAATAAAACATGTCAAGGTTTTTTTTTTTAAATTAACGAAATCGAAAATGTATTGAGAAATGTTCTGAAAATTAAAATTTATGTATGAAAATACAAAATTCATAGGAGAAAGCATGATTCGTTTCATGCAACACTTATGGTAGACATGGGTTAATGGGCTTTTAAATGTTATACATCTCAAGCTTTTGTTTGAGAAAAAATTAAAATTTATATTTTCTGCTTTATTTTAATATAAATGCATTTTACTTTGTGCTTGACAGACTCAAGTTATGTTGGAAATGATGGATGAGCTACGAAGAAAGGTATGAAGTATAAACTTTTGTTTATTTGTAAAATTTATATTTTGGTATTTTATTTGAAAATTTAAGTTTTTCTGTTTGATAGATGTTAGTATTTAACTTTATTTTTGTTTGTTTTTTAATTTGTTTTTTTATTATTGGAATTTTATGAATTTTAATTTAATATTTAAGTTATGTGATTGGTGAAGTTTAAGAATTTGATTCTTAATCAAAGTTGAGATAAAGAGGGAAATGATCTTTGTCCAATTCTGAAAGGGTGACAATTATAATTTACTTCATAGATCAAATTTTCATGAAAAATAGAAGGCAAACGCCCACATTGTGGGTAAGAGGATCTATACATAAGGTCACAAAATAAGGGGTTAAGAAAGTTTATATTAAAGAGTTTATATAAACTTTCTTATTTGATCTGTTAGGAAAGTTTATATAAATTTTCCTATTGATTTGATATAAATGGAAATGTTTATTTTTCTCAAACAAAGGCTCTATCTAGTTGAAATAAAGGTTTTGTCTACGTTGTAAACCTTGCATCTCACACAAAAAAGATGAAGATATACATATTTTAAGAAGCATTTGATATGAGTTTTGGTAGTCTCATAAAAATGGATTGTAGATAAGGAAGTTGTATGTTGTTCTAAAACATTAAAAGGGCATTTTTCATTTGTTGTAAACGAAAAATGATAGAGAGAGATGCAATAAATCAAATATGAACATGTAATAAAATTAAAGGTAAATCATAATCAACAAAAATAAACTTTTCAAGTACCTAATGTACGTGCATCATGTGTGCAACCAGGAAAGATCACACAAAAGATTAGAAGAGTTGAGAAGCTTGTAGAGTGAATATTTGAGCATAGCTAGAGGAGATGCACTGAGTGAAGTTGGGAGCCAAAGAAGTGGTGTAGCACAAAAGAAGAACATGAGATGTTCAACATGGTAGAGAGAAAAAAATGTAGCAAACCATGAGATAGTGTCTAAAGGAATGCAGAGAGTGCAATGTAGTGAAGGTGATGTGCAAGGTAGTTGAAGTGATACATAGAGAAGATGAAGCAACTGAAAAGAAACCCTCTTCTAATGGTTCTATAAGGTAGCAGAAAATATAAAGCCTATAGGATATCTGAGAAGGAAAGTCAATTTGGTAAATTAGAATCAAAGGACCCCTGCTAATACTAAATGTGAGAATAAGAATAAGGGTTGGAGGGGACGAAGAGGAGATAGACGAAGAAATAAGAATATTGGAGTGATGAAGCAGGTAAAGGAGGATGTTATAGAGATCATGGGTTGTGTAGAGAAGGCTAAATCATAGAGAAGTGTTAAGGCACAATATTCTATTTTATGTGCATATTATGGAATCATGATAATGGGTAGGTCAATTCTCTCTTCTTAAGTGTTCTTGAATGTTTGAGTTGTTTCTCTTCTTCATTTAAACATTTGTTTAGAAATCATAATTTGTTTTTGTTGCATAGTTAGAAATGGGTTTGTAGAGAGCTTAGGCTCAACCCGTACAAGAATGGGATAAGGGGCCCATTGTGCACAAACATAAGGAAGATAATGCACAAAAAATAACCATAATGTTTGCATTATTTTTGTAACCGGTGTGAATGTATATGTAATATGGTATCAATTGGGTGATCTTGAGTGACTGTGAGTAAAATTTGTTAACCTTCCCACTTGGGTTCAAATCTCACTTTATGACATGTTTACTTTTATCGAGTCTATTGTTGATGAGCAATATATGATCTATTGATAGTTGTTAACTTGTCCTTGTGAGTTGAAGAGTCTAGAGTTATCCTCGATACCATCCTTTGAATGAGGGGAAGTAAAATGAAATAGTAATAATAGTAATAATATAATAGGGATTGGCCTAATAGAGGGTCCACATATGTAATGGATGAGAATATGTATATATAGAGGTCAATATAGTGAAGGATGGTAAATGGCCAATGTACACTTACAAATAGTAGAGAAAAATAAGATCACAATTGGTTATATATTTTCATTCCCAATTATGTGTGTGATGTAGATCACCGGATCAAGCAGCGAAGCAAACCCTAGTGAATTTCATAGGGACGACAACCAAGGCATCCTCCCCAAGGAGGATGCACCCATCATTACATCTACATCCAACTTAGGACCCATCCCTTAAGGGGATCTTCCTCATTTCCAACATTATATTTTTCTTGAGTGTATTATGTGTAATCATGTAGATGCATATTTCCAACCCTTTTTGGGTTGAGTGGTATTTCTTTCATCTTGAGTGGACCCATTGTATTGTTATATAATGAGTGGTATTTCTTTCCTCTTGAGCAAGCCCATTGTATTGCTATATAAATGCAAGTTGGTCATCATAATAAGACAAGCCATTTTTCCCAAGGGTTATTATGTTCTCTTGTTGTTCTTAGTATTAATATTGTTTTTGGATTAATAACTCTTCAAGCTAGTGTGCTTAACCTCTTAGCTAGGGTTTGTTGGTTGAGAGGTGACCCTTTTCTTAAGATGTTGTTTCCAAGCTGAATTTCATATTCGATACATTTGGAGTGTGCCCTCCCACCCAAATCTAGTTGACACATGCTCTCATCATTCTCCTTGCTTAGGTTCTAAATTGAAGTGGAAGCCTTGTTGTGTGTGTGGTTGTCTTAAGAAAACTTCATAAGATCTGGTTTAAAGTGAAAGCCTTACTTTGGCAAGGAGATTCAACTTCAATTTCTCAAGTGATAGCTCTTCTTTTGGCTACAACTCTCTACTGACATATTTTTTAACAATAGCATGTCAATAAACATCCACCCCCTCTATGATAAATTTTAAACACAGCTACAAAATCTTTTGAATTACTTTCAAATCCCTATGAGAGATTCACTTCTCCTCATGACTCTCTCCGTCAAAAACCTTGTCCACCCGTTCATTTTCATTTTCTACCTATCAATGCCATGTAACCCTCTTCTCAAACCACTCAGCGCCTAACTCCTTTCTTTTTTAGACAAACTCCAAAATCGCATTCGTACAACCACATGTCGCTCTAGTTTTGACGGGCACTTCCTTGCATACTACTCCCTACTTAACCATCAAATTTACATCCTCCATTAATACCTTACCAAAGCCCTACCCACTCATGCCATTCATACCACGTGTCACCAGCCTGTCTGTAAGGAATCTAACCACCCCATCCAACCCAGCAATTTACGTCTCCTTCTTCTCACCACAACGACCGTATGTTTAGGGTTCCATTCTTTTGGCTCAGTAGGCAGCACACAACCATGTTGCATCTTCGTTGCCTCGTCGTCCTCAAAACAAATYTGTAGGAGATYTTCCCATAAACTCTAGTTACGTCGAAAAGCGTACACCTATTGATAATGGGCAGATTTAATAGGGGTTTAGTGCTTAATAAGTTTTCTATGGACAGGATTAAATATGACTGAAATATTCTTAGTAGTCACACAAAATAAATGGCTGTGATTTCAATCATTAACTTCCTAGCTATTATAAAGACATCAGTTTATGTGTTTACTTTTTTACATTTACCTAATCATATTTAAAAATTACTTTGATAGCTAACTGAATGACAGTAAGTGATTAACATTAATTAAAATATTAACACCACATAAATGAAGCTCAACAGTTTATTTGTTAATAGATAATAAAATTTAATATATTTTTTTAAGGATACACCATCTACCACAATCATTCGGGAGGCTACGACCCTTGCCTCCATTTGTAGCCGTTATTGAGCTTCTAGAGATCTAGTACTGCAAGCAAAGGCACACATCTCCAACCATGTTTCTTCCAACTATATTGTTCACGATCTCCACATCTATTCAGATGGTTGCATCCTTTGCTATAATGCTCCAAGCGCACGGTCTCTTGCCTACGGGACTCCTTACATGTATCTCATACCAAATCCAATAAACGTCCTCCAAAGACCCAGTTTAACCTACTCAGAGATTGCTCCAACAACTCATCTCTCTACTCCTATATACCAACGTTGTTAATTCTGAGAAGATTAAATTTTTCCCAAATCCCAGCTGCGGGTTGAACACGGTGGGTCGTGAAAATCCTTTGATGGAGCCTTTCAAACCCTTCCAGGAAAGGCATGTAACGTCTCAGCCATAGAGACATTGGACTACGTGCACAAATTGGAGACGTTCCTCAAAACCAGACTACGAGCCTGAAGCACAAGCACATATGTACAGGCTCTTATTGGATTTGACCTAAGGTTATTACAACAATCTTGGGGACTCGCTACTATTATATCTTATCTTCAGCTAGTTCCATCGTCATAGCTGCTGGCCTTTCTGCCGGTCACACAGCATCTGTTACCATTGTTATAATCCAGGTGCTAAGGATTATAGTCAGTGCATCATTGGTGTACAAGTCTGATCAAGTCCACTTCTAAATATTGTTGTTAGTGCATTCACTATTTTATATACAGGGCCATTTTGATGAGTACACTCTCTCTCTGCATTCACTATTTTATATACAGGGCCATTTTGATGAGTACACTCTCTCTCTGCTCGATAGATTACTTACTCTCACTCGGTTTGTTGGAATATATTGCATCATATTCACTGGACATCGACGGAATTCCCGGGCTTCAAATCTTTTCTTTAAATATGAAGCGCACGGCTATCAGTAGTCTACATGTCACAGCACAACCTTTGGACACTACTTTTCTATAAAATGGTTTAAATGCTTTCTATATTCCTCCTCACCCTCATTCTCACATTTCACCTTATCAACATTTACCGACCAATTAAGATCCTCATATAATCACTCATTCAGTTGTTTGAGATCATTCTCACATTTCACCTTGTCAACATTTATCAACCAATTAAGATCCTCATATAATCACTCATTCAGTTGTTTGAGATGATTTAAATGTTTTCTTTATTATTCGCTCATCCCACCTCACCCCACCTTCATACATATATCAATCCATATGTACATACAATCATACATTCAATTTTGAGATCCATTTAAACAAGTTTTCTCTATTATTTCATTTCATCCCCACTTTACCCATATATATATATATATATATATATATATATATATATGCATAAGGATGAGGATGAGGTGTGAAAGTGGGGCATATTGGAGAAAACATATTTACATATATATGAGGGATAGACATTAGAGAAAACATACTTTAATTTAAACATGTTTCTCTAATATTACATCCCACTTCCACTTCATATATATATATATATATATATATATATATATATATATATATATATATATATGAGGTAGAGGGTGGCCGGTAATATTAGAGAAAATATACTTTAAATATGTTTTCTCTAATATTATCTCCCACCCTCATATAATAAGCAGCTTGCTAAGCAACATTCAATGTTGTGGCAGGTGTATTATTAGTGATATATACATCATCGGATCACCTTGTTGTATACACCCAACATATCTGACGATGTATACCACCTACTGCAACATTTAAATGTTGTGTAGCAGGTTACTTATTAACCGCCTTTTGATATGGTCGTTTAGTTGTTCTCTCTCCCTAGAGTGATTCCTAAACCAAGAGGACAACACTACATCTCAACACTATCAACGCCATCTTCAACAGTTCAACCTATTTTACCACTAGACACTCTTGTGTATGTATCAACATCACGCTACTCTAGTAGTACCTTTTCTTTGCCATACGACCACAGTTCACTAGAGGGTCACAGGTTTTTGTGCTTAGCATCATGCACCCTAGGGCACAACGGTATGGATCCTCTATACATGGGATGAATTATGCTTTGCTCAGTGCTACAATCCACACCCTCAACCTATACTCAATCGACATTGTCTAATTGTTCTACGAAATGTTTTTTTTCACTGGAATCTAGTGACATAAATCTGCATGAAATCATTATTTTTTATTGTTTAAAATTCATTTTTGAATGCAGAAATGGATTCAGCGTGTTGAAAATCCCTAGGGCACTCGGATTATACAAAAATAATCACTCAAATCTGCGGATCTAACAATCTCTGGTTGGATTTTGGGCAAATATCACCCCAAAAAAAATCATTTTGTAGAACGTTTAAACTATGTCATACCCAATCTCCTATTTCTAATTCAAGGCCCTCTTTGTTTGAGCTTCTTCATTATGTCCCTAGTGCCATATTTTTACATAGTATACGTTGGAAACTTTATATGCATACAAAGTCTCATTTTTCAATAATAATAAAAAAAATCAACATGAGTTGGAAACTTATATGCATTCAAAGTTTCATTTTTCAATAATAAAGAATAATCAACATCGGGATGTTCACTTCTAGATTCTTGCATTCATGTCTTCAAATACCATTTTTATATTCATTGGTCCAAAATATTTCACACAAAATGTTTATATGTATTTAGTCTCATTTTTCAATAATAAAAATAATCAATATCCATTGTTTACTTCTAAATTGTTGCATTCATGTCTTCACATGCCATTTAGATTGTCGCATTCATATCTTCACATGCCATTTCTATATTCATTAAATTGTTGCATTCATATCTTCACATGCCATTTCAATATTCATTAAATTGTTGCATTCATATCTTCACATGACATTTAGAATGTTACATTCATGTCTTCACATGCCATTTCTATATTCATTGACCCAAAATATTTCACACAAAGTGCTTATGATTCAAATGCCTTACATTAAGTTTCATATTCCTTTTTCATCTTCTTCAAGGTGGAGGAGGTTCCTACAAAACTTCCTCCAATTCCATGTCATATGTGACTTTTCCTATTTGTGGTATTGCCATCCTACTTTGGAACATTATACTCCAAATTAACCTACATATCTCCAAGATCTTTATAAGTATAAGGTTTGACCTACATATCTCCAAGATCCAAGATGTTTATAAAGTTCCTTCTCTCGTATCACTTTGTACTCATCCTTAATACATATAAAAACTTTTTCCATATATATACTATCTCCAATATCTTTATAAGGTTCCTTCTCTCGTATCACTTTTGTACTCATCATAAATACATATAAAAACTTTTTTCTATAAATATACAAGCATAGGTTAATAAGTCAATGTATCAAATGATCAATTACAAATAGATATCAAAATTTTTTTCCATAAATATACAAAACTAGGTCAATAAGTCAATCTTTTCTCATAAATATACAAGTCTAAGTTAATGATTAATTATAAATACATATCAAAAACTTTTTCCATAAATAACTTTTTCCGTAAATATACAAGCTTAGGACGATAAACTTTTTCCATAAATATACAAAACAAAACTAGGTCAATAAGCCAATCTTTTCTCATAAATATACAAGTCTAAGTCAATGTATCAATGATTAATTATAAATACATATCAAAAACTTTTTCCATAAATAACTTTTCCCGTAAATATACAAGCCTAGGACAATAAGCCAATGTATTAAATAATCAATTAATATGTAATTGTATTTAGCATGGGTCAATCAACTAGTGTATCAAGTGACTTACACAATTTAGACGTAATTGTATTTTCTAGACCACTTTTATAATAACAATAATGGTTTCTTCTACCAATCGAATGCGTAAAATTTGTCACCTTGTAACATTGTGCAGATTGAGAACATGGATACTTGTGAATCCCAACCTTTGCCCATTTGAAATCACAAATTCATATACCAACATGGTACTTAAAAATGCATAAATAGATTTTACAATATATTACATAATATTGGTACTTAAAAATGCATAAATAGATTTTACAATATATTACATAATATTGTACTTAAAAATCATAAATAATTTTACAAGATTATGTATCCATGATGGTATTCAAAATGTGTTTCAGTTTTAAATTGTTTATATTATAATTTTATTTTCATAAAGTTTATTAATCATTTTGAAAATCAAAATTTTGAAAAATATATTTTTTTTAAATAAATGTTTTTTTAGTTGAATAGTTTGTCATTCTTCAAAAACATCAAAGTTTGCATTTTAAATTTTGACCTTCTCAAAACTCAAGTAAACACACAAAGATCTTCGCACCATGAGGTATACAATGTGCAAAATTTTGTATTTTGAGTTTTATTTTCTTCAATGGAAAAAACAATAAGACATAAAGATCTTCCCAACACAGTGTTATACTGTGCAAAATTTTGTCTTAGGTGAGCATAGAAATCCAATGTGAACAGTAGCTCTTTACCAACAATATAATTGACTTTGGAAAATGTCTTGTTTGATATCATGAGTATATTTCCATTGAAGGGAAAAAAAATTACCCAAAATGACATTACAAGCTGAGAACGCCATTTTACAATTTGGATTCCAATTTCTCAATGTATGTCATGTGAATTAACTCTAATAACTGAGTTCTTCCTTTCTTTTCACAGGAACGCATTCTACAAGAAGTTAACAAATCTCTGCGCAAGAAGGTACATTACAATTACAACTTCCAGTATAATTATTTCATATACCAAATAAGCAATGATGTGGGATGACCTAAATGGGCAAAATCTATATGTATATTTCAGTTGCAAGAGGCCGAGGGACAGGCATTCAATACCATGCAAGCTCCTCCACCCCATGCATGGGATTCGCATGCAGTAGCAAATAATGCATATGCTATGCAACATCAATCAAACGCTGTGGATTGTGAACCCACATTGCAGATAGGGTAATCATGAAATTTTTATTATCTTTATTTTAATATTTTGAAATTTGTTTTTTTAACATGTTTGTTATTTGTTGGATTAACCTGCCACACCAACTTTTAATATAATTGGATTTTTTTGGTTGAATAATAGATTATATTAACATTGGAACATTCAACATTATTCACATGATATATTTGAACTGAAAATTGTTGTTACCATGTTTATTGAGCAGATACCAGTATGCCCCTCCTGAAACAAGCATGCCTAGGCATGAGCAAGCACAAAACAATTACATGCAAGGCTGGATGATATAATGTACCACCAATTTCTAATGACAGGCAGAAATATTAATATTTATAAATATTAAATTGTCTTTGTATATATAGGTATGATATTTATAGTTGTATTGTCCTTTAACTTTTCAATTCATGTTTTCCAGCAACTTGATTGCAGTAACTTCATATTTTATTGTTTCCAAACTGTAACAGCTTTGACTCTTGAAAAGTCAC